>JAASAO010000317.1:0-34196 GCA_017311375.1 Mytilus coruscus | reverse complement strand
TACAGATTAAAGGAGAATAATCTTGATGTTAATACAAATGTAGTACGAAGAAGTGAAAATTAGTAGATATTCCAAATAATCAAAGCTGGTATACAGACAAGATCCATATTAATATAAAATAATAAAAAGTATTAAAATAGTATCAACAGGTCGAATTAAAAGAAAGTACGATTTGAGAGTACTGCAGTTACTGACAGCTAGTTAAAAGCCAAAAACAATTAATGATAAAAATCATGCATCAGAGACTAAAATCAACTAAAACACATCCCAGGGATTTAGTATTTTAACGTCATGAACAGTCAGAGAAGACATGACTTGTGCAATGCCAAAATAAATGTATCGACAGGTAGTAGGATAGTGAGGAGCTACTTAAGAGATAAAATTAACGTGTGTGTGTCTCTAAACATCCCGCCTCAAAAGAAGATACAAATTAGTTATGTTTTAATTTGCTAATGACAAAATCGATATTAGTGCCAATGTAAACTATATTCAGAGATCTAATTACAATATTGGTACGATAACCCTTACTTATAAGTTTGTTTAAAGGTTCGATGAGTTTACACGGATCACATAGTGATTTCCTCGCTTTAAGTACAATATTACCGTAAAATTTAGGATGTGAAATACCATTTTAATAAGTTTTCTACAGGTACAGCCAAATTTACTAATCAAATCTTTGTATCTATGAAAGAATTTAGTAAAAGTTTTAAGTAATTTATGGTATCGAAATCCCTGACACAATAATTTCCCAGTGATGCATTGATTACGTTCGTTAAAATCTATGACATCAGAACACACACGGGCATACCGAACGAGTTGGGATATATAAACACCGTATGATGGAGCCAAAGGCACATCGCCGTCTAAAATGGAAAATTAACAATAGGAAATGAAAATCGTCTCTTTTGTCGTAAATTTTAGTATGTAGTTTCGTTAGAAATTGAAATGTCTAAATCTAGAAAAGGGCAACTGCTGCTATTTATGTTAGATTTAGTTAAAGTAAGTTCTTTGGGTAAATTTCGGAAGTATATTTAGAGAACTCTGGATTATTTAACGAAAAATATCATCCAGATAACGGTAGGTATTGTTGAATGTATCAACTAAATATAACAATGATGGGTCTTTACTGAGTTTGGTCATAAACTGAGATTCATAGCAATATAGAAATAAATCTGTTATTAAAGGGCACAGTTAGTGCCCATAGGAATACTACTACCTGACGATACACTTTATCGCCGAAACGTACATAAATGTTATCTAGCAGAAAATTTAAAGCTTCAATCATATCCTCACATTTCCAGTAAGTGTATCTAGCATACTTTCCTTTTTCGTTACAGAAAAAGGCTTTAAACGAGTTACAGCAAATAAAATTACAATGAGATTTTCGAAAGACCATTTTATCAAATACAAAACTTTTTCTTTACAAGATTGTGTGGAAGTGTAGTGTACAGAGTAGAAAATCATAACTGTCAACAGAATTATAAGGACCATCAAAAGCATGTATTTTATCTAAAACCTCTAAAGAATTTTTAACACTCCAAAAATAATTAATACCATTATTTTCATAAGCTTTATTACAAAAGTTAATAACCAGTTCTTTGATAGTAGTAAGGGAGGTAGTTAGAAGAACTGATAGATTAGTAGTAGAACACTTACTCGATGCGGAGATGAAACGGAATTTAAATGGTTTTTTGTGTAATTTCGGTAACCAGTACAGGGTATTGTCCGTATAATAAAAGTATTTTCATCTTGACATTCCATTGGTGGAAATCAACAATGACAAAGATATCTGTATGTTGAATAGGATATCTACATGTAGTACTACGTCTTTAATGTATTATATACCTCCGAGGATTTGTTCACAGAATTATTCGACATTATTCTATGAAACATATCACAAACAGTTAGTTTGACTCTTTCCACTATTAGGACTGAATTTGAATAATTTTTGTTTTTCACCACCGAGGTTTTTGTTGAGTTTCTTGTTGATCAGTCGTTCGTTTTCTGTTGTGTTTTGTATACTGTTGTTTGTCATTGTGTCTTTTTCGTTGTTTGTCATTGCATGGTCAGTTTATGTTCGACTTTGAATGTGTCTTTGGTATCTTCCGCTTTTGTCTTTTATCGTTTTTTTTTTTTAATAGAAAATATTTTATTCTAGTTAATTCATATGTTTAGTTGCTGTGCGTAAATATCTGTTATTCAAAATTATATAAAATATAAAATAGAGGATTAATTTATCCCTTTCTGAAAAATAGTATGGATACTAGGTTACAGTAATCTGTATTGCATAATAGTAGGAATATTAAAGTTTATTATATATCCCATACATATTTTATCTGGGTGCATAACTCGACACTTGCTTCGGGCACTAAACGTCACAGTCAAAACGACTTTTACGGGGAATGACTTTTAAACAATACAAAGTATTATTGTAACTTACTGTAAGATCATATTAAAATATTCCGGTTCCATATCAACTATTTCAACAGTCCCTTTCTCTGCCAGTGGTCCTTCAAACATGCTGTAGAATACAGGACTGGAACTAGCCAGCATATATTTATGAGCCTTGATTGGTGTTTTGTCTGTTCCGACGTGGAACGTGACACATAAGTTGGTTGTTCAGCATATACTTCATTCGGTCTGAGAGTGATTTTCTTATTTGCCAATCAGATTTTGCTTCCATGATATTCTAAAATATAATTACTGAACAAATAAAAAGAGATCTCATTGAAAATTAAACATGCACATGCGTACACATTATTTGTTTGGCTTTTGGTCAACAGGGCTATGGATTTTAATAATCCCTGTCCACATTAACACTAAATGCATCTCACTGAAACAAAATTAAAACTTTATGTCCTCATAGTATTGTCTTGAATAAAATGTCTCTGTTACGTGTAGAAAAGTTGCATGAGGATAAAGTTATCCTTATTTTTAGCATGTCTTTTGGCAAGGTAAATTAAATAAAAGAAAAAAGCTCCGTTTTAGTTTTTACGGTTTAAGTCCAACAGTTCTATCATGGGATGACAAACCACTATAGTTTTTACATCAAAGAAAGTTTTTAAATCAATCTACATGATTTAAGCATACTCTTGTAAATGTCGGATGTTTGAAAATTGCTTTAAATCAACATATCAAAATAGTGTGCCTCTCGAAGGACAAAATCAAAATTAAATCGAAGCTTTCTTTCTCAATCCCAACAACAGCACGAAACAAGAGCATGTGCCATGCATGTTAAAGTAAACACGACAAGAAATGACTCTGATTGAATTTTGTTAATTTTTCATCTTTAATCATACGATTTCAAATATAATTAGACCTGGATGCAAACTAATTAGATTTGACCAAATAGGACCAAATGAGAGACGATAGCCAACTTCAAAAGGAGTAAATGGTTAAAATATTTTGATAAATATTATGTCACCAAGGTCACATGTAAATCTAGTTATAAATGGATTTTGCTTTCTTCATGTTCTTTTGTAATTGGTATTTAAAGTTACAAATAAAACTCCACAACTTTTGAAGTGAACATTTATATGATATGAGGTAAATGTAATTTAAATTCAAAACATTGAAAAGTATTATGAAAAGGTTGACGGCATGCATGAATTAATAACTTTTTCTAAATTAGAGCTGTATTACTGTGCATCTTAGGTATTAGACTTTCATAATTGTCGATTGTTATTTGATTCTTATCTTGGCTGTTTACATTTTCTCTCTGTCAACTATATTTTTCGCAAAAACGCAAAAACAAAAGAACAAAAAGCTTTTAGTAAGAGAAAAAATCCCGTAAGGATTCGACTGACAATTTTGGATATTCAACTATTTAAAGGTATTGTCTTGCTGATCCATTTTAACTCACCTGGCCCGAAGGGCCAAGTAAGCTATTCTCATCAGTTGGCGTCCGTCCGTCCGTTCGTCGTCTGTCGTCCGTCGTCGTCGTTTTACATTTTGAACTTCTTCTAGAGAACCACTGAATGGAATGGAACCCAACATGGCATGAATGTTCCTTATGAGGTGCTGACCAAGTGTTGTTACTTTGTAGCCGATCCATCATCCAATATGGACACCAGCGGGGACTTAGTTTAACATAGGACCCTATAGGAAATACAAACAAATGTCTTCTTTAGAAAACTACTGAATGGAATGAAACCAAACATAGCATGGATGTTCCTTATGAGGTGCTGACCAAGTGTTGTTACTTTGTTGCTGATTCATCATTAAAGAGGGCAGCCAGTAGGGGACTTAGTTTAACATAGGACCCTATGGGAAATACATACAACATTTATGACATGTTCCTTATGAGGGGCTGATGAAGTGTTGCTACTTTGTTGCTGATTGGCTGTTCAAGATGGCCACCAGGATTTATTATTAAATTATGGGGCCAATATTCAACCAAATATGGCCTCAATCATTATTAAAGTATCTGTTATGATTTTTATCTTTTTTATATGATTTAAAAATCCAAGTAGAGTCAGGTGAGCGACACAGGCTCTTGAAAGCCTCTAGTTTATATATTATAGTTATTATTGTATTATGATAATTGGCAGAAAATAATTCGAATAAAACTGTCTGATCGAGCCTGTTACCGGATAGACATTTTACATTGTACTAAATATTCCAAAAGGTCTTAATTAATCAACGGATGGTATAGTCTTAAAATGGTATTTTAGTATTTGTTATGACTCACATTCTTTGAAATGTATTTGACCGTATGTTTGTCGTCTAGAATTGTCTCTTATGTGTTTATGTTTTTGTGTTGCTATGTTGATTAATCACTTGACATGACAAATCTAAATATGAAGCTGGCAAAATATCTGAACACTTCTTTATTTATCGCAATAGATACAATAGAAAGTACCGTAAAACGACTTAATATATTTATGGTCATATACATAAGTCGAAGACAAACTGACAAAGTTAGCGCCATGGCAAAACAAAATAAGAAGAAAAACGGTGAAAACAAAAACATCAGTCCACAAAACACAACATAGAAAACTAGAGGACTGGGCAACATAAGCTCAGCAATAATAATGGGTAAAATCAGGTGCACCTGGTATACACGTGCCCCATCGTGTTCCTCATGTTCGTACGAATTATTGATGAGTCTCATTCGAGAAAAGAAGCTCTTGAAATTTCTATTTTGAATTTTCAATGTACTAAACTTCAGGGGTGAGGGACATGTCCAGAAAGTCAGAAGTTACTATTAGGAATTTTACAGACAGAAAGGAAATAGTCTAACTTGAAATTTTGGAATGAAAAGTTCTATTATCAAGGACTAAAGGAAACACCTATAAAGTTTAACAATACTATTTGTTCGTTTGGTCCTACGTATGACACGAATATTTTTAGTTGATTCAAACTGTGAAGATATGAATTCTTCAATACACGTCTTATTCATATCACTATAACGTTTTCAATTGGGATAAAGATATCTTTTTTTCAAAATTCTTATTGAATTATAATTGACCATATCAGTTTTGTTACAAGTAAGATTTAAACCGCATTCGTTTAATTGTATTATTTTCTTTTCATACCGAGTTGTTTACCGTAATAACATTAATAACGAATTCAGGTTTAGGAAGCCTCTAGTCTTTCTTTTTGGCTTAAAGGACATATATTCGTTTTGTTAAATAACTAAACACGATTATCATTTTTAAAATGAAATTTTCAAAATGTTTCATTAATTTTCCCTGCATTCAATATAAATTTATTTTGGACGTTGCACAAATCGTGTTATTTCCACTGTTTACGACGTAACCGTATCAAGAAATATATTCCGAAGTTAGACCAATAATATGAGAATATTCAAAGTTGGCAGCTATTGAGTAATTGAGTAATTGTGAAGACTTTTTCATACAATTTGTTATAGTGTTGTTGGACTGATACTGGCACTGCAATTTCTTGTATACTTGTGTTTCATTTTAAAAGTAAGAAACTGCCGCAGCAGATAACCCAATTAGTATAAAAATATAAAGTTACATATCTCTCGTCAAGAGAAAATACTAAAAGTTTGAGATGGAATTAAAAGTTAAATAATAAAAAATGTTGTCTTCTGTGTCAGTTGATAATGTATCGATCCCCAAAGATGTCGCAAAGACGAAAGTTATATATAATCAAAAGTTTTCACAGTATTTGAAATCCAATTGCTCGTTAATGAAGAAAATTACTAAAGAAAGATAAGTCCTTGAATTTGTCCTTGCGCTTCACTTGTATTATTCGGTGATGGCAAGGATGGCTGCAAAAATTGACCGATATACCTCTTCACTTATCACTTTCTGAATATATGATTTTCCACGGAATGTTGGTGGTCAGTGATATTAAGTTGTATAGTATATTGTTTATTCGGCAGTATGTTGACAGGATGAGTCAACTTGATTTCATATACCTCTTGACCTGCACTGGACACGAATGTTGTTTGTGTTGTACCTAGGACGGAAGAATTGTGTATGATATTTATCTTTACATTATGAGTTCCAGCATATGTTTTGATCCGAACAAGGAGACCGCAGAAAGTTTTGCATTCGAAGATGTTTTGAAGTAAACACAATCATCTGATCCTATGCAATTCCAACTTGAGGTCTTGTCCACTTGACACCTTTCAATTCTAATTTTTAAAATGCGTTTTTTAAGGAAATATATCTGTTGTTTCATCATTGTGATGTTGAAAACTTTTATTATCTCGGTTGCAGTTAGTACACTTTTGCAAGAAACCTCCTTTGTAAAATACTTTGGTCTCATCACTGGAAAACGTATGAGATATAACAGATCACCAAGACATTCTCTTACATTCTCATCCGTTGCCTGCAAACTTTTTCATTACATTTCTGATGACCCCACTGTAACAATTTTTGGTAAATGAGTTCCTCTTCGCAACGAAATTTATCAGAATTAAGGAGTAATTTAACGCATTCTGCTGTAAAATTTAAGAAATCTTTTGAATCAAGAATTCCACTTCCGGTTTTACAAATGAAATTTAACGCTTTTATTTTAAGTCTTCCATGTTGTAGTCGTGTGCTGTTTGCAGCATGCATGATCTACATCCACATTCGAAACTAAAAATGCGTTACACTCATCTTTTAACAGCTGTAGCATATACTTTTCCGATCCATATAGAATGTTCCTTATATTATTAAAATCGACTGTTATCGTATCTGTATATATAAACCTGAGAAAACAAATATTGAAGAGGAAAATGGTTATTTATTATACATAATATTCTTTTCTATCTTTAGATAGCATATACACTTTAAGTACGGTATTTCTTTTATACCACACGTATTTTTAATTGAAATTTCATGAAGGAAAATCAATAATGACATCTATATATGAAATAAGGTATCATAGCCCACAAGGAATATATATTATAATTCCAAATGGTGAAGTTGAAATCATCTCTTCGTAAATATTACGGACGCCATCACAAGTTGGTTGACCGTTATGGAATTTCCGTTTCACAAATGATTTCGGATATGTTCCTAATGTCATAAGTACAATCCCGTTCCTTTTCACGAACGTGACCCACCGAATTAGAATATTTACCGGGTTTGTAATAACATGACCAACACGACGGGTGCCACATGTGGAGCAGGATCTGCTTACCCTTCCGAAGAACCTGAGATCACCCCAATTTTTGTAGGGTTCGAGTTACTTAGTCTTTTTTCTATTTTGTGTTTATGTACTTAGTCTTTATTTTTCTATGTTGTGTTTTATGTACTATTGTTTGTCTGTTTGTCTTTTTCCTTTGTAGCCATGGCGTTGTCAGTTTATTTTTGATCTATGAGCTTGAATGTCCCTCTGGTATCTTTTGCCCTCTTTTATACATGTTCGTATTTTATGTATTATATACATAACTCTTTCCACCGATTAGAGTGCAATTGTATGATTTAAAGTTCATCGTATTTCAACAGTTGTGATTTTATTTACATGTTTGATTTCAGTATCCTTACTGTATAATAGTAACAATACTAGGTTCAGTCTTCTGTATTGCATAATAGTATGAATATTAAGTCTCATTATACATTCAACACATATAACATTTGGTTACATAAGTAGACTATTGACTGTGACCAAAAACTTCACAGTTTACAGTACTCTCTTTTAGGGATTACTTTGTCAACAAAACACATCGCAAATTTAACTTACTGTAAGATCATATTAAAATATTCAGGTTCTATATCAGCTATTTCTACAGTTCCTTTCTCTGCCAGTGGTCCTTCAAACATGCTGTAGAATACAGGACTGGAACTAGTCAGCATATATTTATGGGCCTTGATTGGTGTTTTGTCTGTTCCGACGTTGAAGGTGATATCACACATTAGTTGGTTTTCAGCATATACTTCATTCGATCTGAGAGTGATTTTCCTATTTGCCAATCAGACTTAGCTTCCATGATATTCTAAAATATAATTACTGAACAAATAAGACGGGAGATGGGCACACATAAAAAGTAAAATTACAAAAATACTGAACTCCGAGGAAAATTCAAAACGGAAAGTCCCTAATCAAATGGCAAAATCAAATGATAAAACACATCAAACGAATGGACAACAACTGTCATATTCCTGACTTGGTACAGGCATTTTTAAATGTAGAAAATGGTGAATTGTTTGCCTTTCCTTTTGGTCAGCAGGACTGCGTAGGTCTTTGGATTTCAAATGCTTAAGAAGAAATTTTGAAATTTTGTTCTTTTCTACTTTCAATTATGAGGTTGAATTTATTTCCTATATATAATCAGAGAAATGAATAAACACATGCTTTAATAGAAATAGACTTTTGTAAGAATTCACATGTGAATTCCATAGGTTAATAAATATGATCAAAATACATTGTACATGATTTGACTCTTAGTTTGCCTACTATTACCTATCAATGCATGTCACTGGTGAAAATTTCTTTTCAAAAGTTTACTTGAATACTGAAGGTTGCTTCTTTCATAAAACTGCTCAAAAGGTACGTATTTAAATTGTGGCGTTAATTACATGTAGTTTCAGGTAGCATGACAGATATCACAAGATGATATAAAACAGGATGTCTTCATCTCAAAAACATCTCAGACTCTATAGCTTGAAAGACCTAAGGACACATCAAATGTAATCAATGTTCGCAGTTACCGAAAATAAAACGTAGCCTGTTTGTATAGAAATCATGTCATCCTACGCTCTAGATAATTTCGCTAAGAGTACAAAGCACAAATAAGAAGAAATGTTATGAAAGGTAAACAACTGCACCATTGCGCATGATTCGACCTTCTTTACTTTAACATATTGAAATTGTTGCTGGAATAAAATTAACTGTTTAAAAGGTTTTTAGTGAGCAGTAAATGAAATTGCTATGTTGAAAAGGTGTATGAATATTGCCTAAAATATGACTGTTAAAAACAAAACCTCATGAACAATTCAGACAAGCAAATCTTCGAAATCGACAGAGATTCTACATTCACCATGTTCACCAATCCTAACACAAGCAAAAGTTGATAAAGTCAGTTTGCTAGATATTGTGCGTGACATGTGAAAAAATACCTTAAATCTTACGGCAAAGTCTAATTAGTCTATCTGGAACGACAAACCAGAAAAAAATTCAAAATCAAAAGATAGATTTCATCAATTAATATAAGCATACTAAGTAAATACCATGCTTATAATTTAATACGCCAGACGCGCGTTTGGTCTACATAAGACTCATCAGTGACGCTCAGATTAAATAGTTATAAAGCCAAACAAGTACTTAGTTGAAGAGCATTGAGGACCCAAAATTCCAAAAGGTTGTGCCAAATACGGCAAAGGTAATCTGTAAGTGTCGTTTACGCGAAAAAAATCCTTTAAATCTAGAGATTAAAATTTCACGCCGCGGGAACAACAGCAAACTCAAAATCAAAACAGAGCTTTCTTTGCCAATCCCAAAACAGCAAACTCAAAATCAACACAGAGCTTTCTTTGCCAATCCCAAAACAGCAATCTCAAAATCAACACAGAGCTTTCTTTTGCCAATCCAAACAACAGCAAACTCAAAATCAACACAGAGCTTTCTTTTGCCAATCCCAAAACAGCAAACTCAAAATCAAAACAGAGATTTCTTTTGCCAATCCCAACAACAGCAAACTTAAAATCAAAACAGAGATTTCTTTTGCCAATCCCAACAACAGCAAACTCAAAATCAAAACAGAGCTTTCTTTTGCCAATCCCAACAACAGCAAACTTAAAATCAAAACAGAGCTTTCTTTTGCCAATCCCAACAACAGCAAACTCAAAATCAAAACAGAGCTTTCTTTTGCCAATCCCAACAACAGCAAACTCAAAATTAAAACAGAGCGTTCTTTTGCCAATCCAAACAACAGCAAACTCAAAATCAACACAGAGCTTTCTTTTGTTAATCCCAAAACAGCAAACTCAAAATCAAAACAGAGATTTCTTTTGCCAATCCCAACAACAGCAAACTTAAAATCAAAACAGAGATTTCTTTGCCAATCCCAACAACAGCAAACTCAAATTCAACACAGAGCTTTCTTTTTCCAATCCCAACAACAGCAAACTCAAAATCAAAACAGAGCTTTCTTTTGTCAATCCCAACAACAGCATTAAGTTCTAAGAAAATTGATCTTAGCAAACTCGAATTATTGTGTGATATGTGAAAAATTACCTTTAATTATTAAATCTGGATAGACAAAATTATGCTCAAAATCGAAAGGGGCTTCATTCCACTAATCATTTTGTTAAAGCAAATTTGAGTTATCGTACGAATTGTTGACATACGGATGAATGGACATAAAGAATATGGTAAACTATAACACGTCCCGTCTAAAACAGGCTATTAAAACGGCAACATTTAATATAAAAAGAGTACATATCCTTGCATCAGGGCATTCGTTTCATGCGATGGCAGAGACCCCGTCCCTCTCTTCGCATGAATGCAATGCATGCTAAATAAAATGAACTTCAAAAGAAAATGACCAAGACGGACGTTTGTAAATTTTTTGTCTTTTATCATAAATGCATTCAAAATAATTATACCTGGATGCAAACTAATTGACATCAAAACTAAAACATACAACTAACCAAATAGGATCAAATTAATAGCTGCTCAGAAAAGATAGCCAAACTCAAAAATGAAGTGAAATGCTGTACATATATGTCTTGATAAATATTAAGTCACGTGTATATCTATAATTATAAATAGATTTTCCTTTCTTTTGTAATTGGTATTTAAAGTCAAATAAACCCCTACACTTTTGACGTGAACAATCTATTATTATGAAGCAAAATGCAATGTTAATTTAAGATATTGAATAGTATTATCAAAATGTGTTTAGTCATGTGTTAAGTTTTATAAATCAATAGAGCATATGTCGCTCAGTGAATAGCTGAAATGACATGCATTTTCGAACTATTTTAATATAGACTTAAAGAATATGAGGCTTGACTAGAATCTCGTTTCTTGTTCTGTGTTGCTGACCATTATTTTTGTAAACGGTTCCTCTCTGTTTACAGTATGTAATATCATTATTATTTTTGTGTTTATTTTGTGTTTTTTTTTTTTATCAAAATGCAAAAACTTTATAAAACATTATTAAGTTAGAAGCCCTTATTATTTTGATTTTGCCATACGATGAGGGACTGTCCATTTTGAATTTTCCTCGTAGTTCAGTATTTTGTGATTTTACTTTTACACAAAACACAACATAGAAAAATAAAGAAGCAACACGAACCCCACCAAAACTTGGGGTGATATCAGGTGTAATTTTAAGTAGTTGTGTATAAAATTTCGGCTAGTCGACTATATTTACAGAGTTGCCATGCTGTAGATTTTGCCTGTAAAATTTTCTCTGTGCACATATATTATGATTTTCAAAATAACAGAAAACACGAAAAGCAGCTGCACCAAGAGCGCATGAACCGACCTTTGTGCTTATTGAAATTGTCCGCCAAAATGCGATATTCAGAATGCTGTTTAAATTAGAAGCTCTTTAAATGGCTCTATAGAAGAACAGCATGATAATACCATTAGACTAATAAGCATGAGTGTTAAAGTCCCATAACTCTGGAATGGCACAGTAGAACATGTTTTAAATCAAAGGCAAGTCTACATTCCCCAATCCCAACATCAGTTTTGAGTTTAATAGTTGTAAAATCCAAGTATAATAGAATTCTTGTGTAGTATCATATTTACAAAATGTCTTTCATTTATCAGCCGACCAAAGTCCCATAACTCTTGAATAACTGTTTTATCGAACAATGTGTTATAATCGCCATTTATTCACACAAGTATGTAAAGTTTCCACTAAATCAATCCTAAAAGACTAAATTTATGTTACATGTGATAAATTTACGTAAATCTTAAAATCCAATAACTCTAAAACGAAGAACAAGAAAACTGTTAAAAAGTCTACTGGAGCTTTCTTTTATCTTTTCCAATATTGAGTTTAAGTTAAGGGAAAATGAATCTAGGCATCTTAGGTTATAGTAACTCTGGAACGACAATCCATCAATTTAAAAATGAACGGGAGTTTCTTTTATCACAATCAACACTATTATAATGTAAATATTTCGAAATCAATCGAAACAAATGAGATTTAGTTTGAGATATGTAAAGTTACCATAATTCTAATGGTTAATGTTATGTTACTCTGGAACAAGGAGATAAACATTTTCAACATCCAGTTTTCTTTCAGCAATCATATTGTTGAGTTAAAATATCATCAAAATTGGCTAAATCAAATTTGAGTTATTGTACAAAGTGTTGTCACACTCAAGTATGCAATTTGTCCTGCATTTGATAAGGTAACATACCGTAGCTCTTGTATAGCTAATCTGAAATTTTGGAGTCACTCATCTGGACAACCATCACATTAAAGTTTGGAGATATAAGCATACAGGCTTGAACCAGTGCACAATACATATATAAATAAGCATGAGTTCGAATCCCGGCGAGGAAGAACAAAAATTTGAAAGCAAATTTACAGATCTAACATTGTTGGGCTGATGTTTAGACGAGTTGTATATATATATATAGTGTCTAAAATAGCAACAATCAACATTCAATCTATCTAGGTGTGGATCAGTTTGTAAATAAACTGATGCAGTTGCTACATTAAATTATATAAGTGCCTAAGAATGTAACTTGAACACACTAATGAGTGTTATAAAATTAGTTGTTATATTTTATATTATTCACGCAATATTTCGCTAAACAAATTAGCTTCATCCGGCGTGTGCATCTCTCAAGGTGAAATCGGATGCATGACAAAAAATATTTTGTAGCTTGAACTACACAAAATTTGAGTAAAAGTTTAACAAAATTTATTGATGTTCTATAAAAATATATGTTTGTAAATTGTCTAGAATATATAGAAATATTTTGCCGCTTATTGTACATAGCAATTCTTAAATCAAAACAAATAGTTGTTTTAGTTAAATAGAATGAAGTTCAGGATTTAGTCCTTTGGTTTTGGGTAGAACTGTTTTCATCTCTCTCATTAAGTCCATCAGGTTCAAGAGTACGTAGCTGATGCATCCAGAACCTTTCTCTCTGTTTTCTCCTTTGGGAGTCCCAATTTTGGTTTACCTCAATTATTTGAAAGGTGATATTTTCAAAAGTATGCCCTGTTCTTAAGAGGTGTCTCGTAATTGGACAGTTTCTTCCTTTTGTATAAAAAGACCGGTGATTGTTAAGTCTGATGTTGAATTTCGTTTCTGTTTCACCAACATACTGCAGCTTGCAAGTTCCACAAGTAAGAATATAAATACTATTTTCCGTTTTGCAATTAGATGTAACATAGATGTTGTACCGCTGCTTTGTTAAAGTGCTGCTGAAAGAGTGGTCAGTGTTGACGACTTTACAGCACATACAATTGGTTCTTCCGCATTGTTTGTAACACCCAATTTTAGAAGTCTCTTGTTTCTTTACTTTAGATGTGACAAGTATGTCTTTGAGATTTTGGGTCTGCGATAGGCAATAACAGGATGTGATGGAAAAATTTCTTTTAAGGAAGAGTCATTTTCGATAAGACGCCAGTGCTTGCGGATAGTAGATGAAATATTTGTCAAATCGGGATGGAAGGTGACAACAAACGGAATTCTATCTGCGCGGGTCGTCTTATCTTTGTATTCCATGAGGATATCTCGATCTTTTTCTTGGGCTTTATCAAAAGCGTCTGTGATGTTTTTGCTTTTGTATCCTCTTGATTTTAGTTGTTTTTAGTTGTCCCAAACGATAGTTGAGTTTGCATACCTTACAGTCAAGCCATCAGACTAAAGCGAATTTGCTCCTCGGAATCCAAACTCAACTATTTCTAACAAACAGTTCTACCCAAAACCAAAGGACTAAATCCTGAACTTCATTCTATTTAACTAAAACAACTATTTGTTTTGGTTTAAGAATTGCTATGTACAATAAGCGGCAAAATATTTCTATATATTCTAGACAATTTACAAACATATTTTTATAGAACATCAATAAATTTTGTTAAACTTTTACTCAAATTTTGTGTAGTTCAAGCTACAAAATATTTTTGTCATGCATCCGATTTCACCTTGAGAGATGCACACGCCGGATGAAGCTAATTTGTTTAGCGAAATATTGCGTGAATCATATAAAATATAACAACTAATTTTATAACACTCATTAGTGTGTTCAAGTTACATTCTTAGGCACTTATATATATATATATATATATATATATATATATATATATATAAACAATTGCCCTTACGCTTACAGTTATAATCCATTCCTATTTCAAAGGAAGCTTACTTTCAATAACTCCAAAAAGTGATCAATGCATACACAGTTAGTGCACAACATGTGACAATCTGCCTGAATCTGATGGTTCAAGTCACACCTTTGGAACAACATATTGATTTGTTTGCACGCATTGAAATGTCTTACTATTTGCCATAAAAAGAATAACTGAGCCAATGCTTGAAGTATCTAAAAACTGACAAAACGGCAAAAACTTACATTGACCAAAGAAACATGAAATGACCTAAAGGTAATTTGAAACCTGCAAGACAGTGAGACATATACACCTCACAATCATTATATACTCCAAATAAAGTAGCTCATGGGTATCCGGTTTGTCCAATAAACCATGAAAATAAGGTCAAGGTCGGATGAAACATGCAAGTCGAACATGTACAATGATGTACGTGTACATCTTACAATCATTCCATAAAAATTGTTATATTAGTGTTCGAAATATATCTTGTTACAGCCGTTTGTTTAATATTTACCCTTTTGGTTCATGTTTACCGTACGGGCATTAGGCTATCAGAGCCGGCTGAAAGATACTTGCCTTGATTTTTACCATCAAACATGTATCTATTTTCAGTAGGGTACATGTTTGATGGTAGAAAAGTGGGACAAGTGTGTGTGGTCAACACTTCATTAAAATAACATAGTTATTAAAGCCCTAAGAGTGGAACCTAGTCACTGTCTGTGAATGCCAGTTCGACCTTTCTTGTGCCACTAAGATCCCATCGTTTGACAACTTTTTGAAATTGAATAATCAATTTGTTTTGCTAATTTTATAAACACTTAACACTCGAATCAATATTGATACCAGTGTAATACGCTCGAGCCACCTTGACCATGTTTAATTGTGCGATCATCTTTTTCGAAAGACCGAAGTACTCCCATTATAATTCATGATAATTCATAGTATCATGGAATCAAATTGTAAGTCTGCCAAGGTCTTATCCTTTCCACCTCACATTCGACTGGAAAGGTGACATACCCTGCTCTCCATTATATCGTGAAATAAAGCCCACTTGGAACTAAATCAAACAAATCCTTCATTCATCCGAAAATACATGTTTTGTTTTCGATAGCAGCCAGGTATGTAGCAAAAATTTGAAAATGCCTTAA
The DNA here is from genome assembly GCA_017311375.1 of Mytilus coruscus. Lineage (NCBI taxonomy): Eukaryota > Metazoa > Mollusca > Bivalvia > Mytilida > Mytilidae > Mytilus > Mytilus coruscus. Next base: position 18,335 of record JAASAO010000317.1, on the reverse strand, counting down.
ATCTTCATTTTAGTTGAAAGAGAAATGCATACAAATTGTGGGTGATGTGATACTCCTGCGTGAGCTGTGAATGCTTCATTGTTAATATTCACCTAGCAAGTTAAAGAATTTGAATTATTTAAATTTCGATTTACTTTGAGCACTGATAATGTGAAATAAATCCATTATCATTTTTCGCGAGAAATAAATAGTAGCAGAACCAAATGTCGTTTACTGGCGATGGTAATCAGGCATAGAAATCGATACATTACATAGTTTAAATAAAGTACAGAAGTTGAAATTCAACACTAATTACTATTCGAAGTATGCATTACTTAATTTTTATATGAAAATACAAGAATGTTTTTTATCCCTGCATGTCTAGCTTTCTCCATTTACTTTTTTTTCTTCTTTTTTTTTTTTTTTTTGCCTTAAATTCAGACCAAGCAATTTGTTTTATCAGTAGGCCCTTTCCTGTTAGATCATGTTGTAGATCGAGCCTATTATTTAGCTTGTTTAATTGAAATGTTATCTCTAATTCGTCTCCACTTCTTTTGTGTAGTAGTAGTCTCAGCTTTATTCTGTACGAATTTAGAATTGCCTGATAAATATGACTATGAAATATGCCCCTACGCTCCAAGGACAAATTTTTGTAATTCATTCAGTCAGTTGAGCAGTAAAAGTTTAAACACCAACTTACTGTATACAGAAGAAACACAGCATTGTAGAATTCAAATTATTCAGTAACAATGAGTAACCTACCATCCAAATGAAAATAAACAGACGTTCTTGCACAGAGCAATGCAACGGATGTCAGTGATGTAGTATGCATGTACCGTTCTAGTGACATTAGTTCTTTGGGTTTCTTTGTTGTGCATTTTACTACTTTTAATGTCTGTGGTTTTTTATCCGGATTGGTCATGGTGTCAACCGTGTGGCGAGTGAAACAAGTTGGAATATCGTAACCTTCAAGATTTTAAAGTGGGTTAAAACGCCAAAATCCCAAATAGTTGTGCTACATTTGTTAATTCATGAACAAAAGAATGGTTAGGTGTTAACGTCGACAGGACACTTATCCAAGTGAACGACAAAAGTAATCAAATGACATAGAAAGAGCACATACAAGTTCGTATACATCGAAATAACCAAATTTTATTTTAGAGTAGACACATAAATATAGTTTAACAAAAGTAAAATGAGTTCCAAGGAATGAGGAAGCTCACAAACGACAACATATAACTTCAGTGTATATATTTTAAATGAACATGTAAAATCCCGGAAGTTTAAGTATTATCACTAAAATATTGATTCGGGATTTTTTTAATTCCCAGATTTCGACTACAGATTTTTAAAAATCACTGAAATAATTGTAACTTTTTATAGATTCACTGGTTTGAGTTTTGGAATTAAGAAAACAGAAGATAAAACGATTCTTTGTTTTAACACTCTGGATTCTATCTTATATCTGGAGCTGCTATCCCAAGATTTTATTTTTAAACACCTACTCTATTGGCATGTGGTAAACCTTATTAAAGGAAATTAAAAATCGGTCACTTTCTTTGGTTAAATTCATGTATTGAATACTGTAATATCAGAAGACCATTTAGTGAGGTTAGCTTCCATTGTTCTTTTGTCAGATATTCGGAATCCTCGAGTTTAATCAATAGCATCAATAACAAATTTCCACGTTAACTCCTACATTTTCATAATTTTATATTTAGTTTAAAAACAATTTTCGAAAATCTTATGAAATTCTTGTTATTTTTCAGTTTTGAAAGAAAAAGATGCCAATCTTAGATGTATGAAAAATCTAGAGAGAATCATTGCTCACCAAATTTTAAATTGATTTTTTTCAAAAACAAAGGACAAGACCTTTTATTTTTTTCTGTTTTTGAATTTTCGTTATTTTCATACGATCAATAATAACATTCTCTGAAATAGCTTTTTATTTTAAAACAGAGGAGCCAACATCCTCAAAGTGCATGGAAGAATGTAGATTTTCAGATGTTGTTCAAATCTCAAACAATATCGGGGATTTTACAAAGTTAATTAAAGTGCTAGTTATTTTACAAAATCTCTAAATATTTTTTTGTAAATTCCTAGTTTTACAAATTCCATGTTGCACATACACACTAACTCTACACAAACAAAAATTTAAAAGTATACAGCATAACAAAAAAGCAAATAAAATATAAACAAAAAAGCATGCAGCACATTAAAAAGTATAAAGGGTTCGCCTCACCTGCCATTGGTGGAGTCAGTGAAAACGTGTAATGTTGACTGCCAATAACTAGGTCAATGTATTAGTAAAATTTAAAAATCTTAATTTGTTTCCTCATATGCTATTTTGTGATCTTGAAGAAGCTGCGGTCAAAGTTGTACAACATTCCATGAAGGTTTTACAATGTATATATATATATATATTGATGTCTTAGACGATTTATTCACAAACTATGTAAATGTTAGCTGAAAGAACAAAAGTCCCATCTATCAGTAAAATACTATAAAATGAAAAAAAAAATTAAATATTTTCAAAACTTTGCTACAAATATCTAAATCATAAAAAGTTTCTAAAATTCTCTGATGTTTTGGCAATAATGGATGTCTAATAACATTAATGAAACCATTTATTTCTGGACCAAATGCATATTTCAACATTAAAGTCTCTTCATTAATGCTTGAGGCCAAATGTTTTGAAAATTCAAAGCTTAATAATGTAATAAAAAGCACAGGAACACAATATTTCATTAAAAATATATTACAAGCTTCATGAACATGAAGTCATTGTGGTATGACAGTCAAGAAAATAGTCATAGTCGTGCAATGGCGGTACAGAATGGTCATTTACATGACCTTTAACAATCCTGACAAGTTTGAGAGCTCTATATCAATGGGTCTTATGATCACAGAGTGTCATTGTGATAGGATAGTAAATATCATTAGTCCCATAACTACCACAAAATCATAAAATCAAAATAACAGTATGATACAACTATATTTAATAGCAAACACACATACAAACTTTTTATCAAATGGTCTCACAGGAGTTGTGTTCTCAAGGTATTATGGTGGTAAAAAAGTCCAAAATTGGTCAAATTATAGTAAAATAGTTAGATCAAAATCCACAGTACAATATGGTGAATAACATATAGTGCCAAACAATCCTGCTAAGTTTAAGAGCTTTCTGTCAAATGGTCTCAGGGGACATGCATTCACAAGGTGTCATTGAGGTACAATAATCTTTAAGTATAGAAAGTCCAATAACACTCAATAAAATCGTCAAATCAAATTGACAGTATAATATGGTCATTAACATATGGTTGCAAACATTTTTTTCAAATATGAGAATTTTCTGTCAAAATGTTTGTAGGAATTATCTGAAAAATTACTAAATTCCAAAATCTGGAACAAGAGTGCACATGCTGAAATGTCCCGCCTTCTTTACTAATCATTGATATTATTTTGATAGTCTTATATATAAAGCTTTCACATAAACTTAACATGATCAAGAAAAATGAGGTCAAGGTCATATAAACCAAACAAGAAATACATGTACATCTTACAATCATTCAATACACTGAATATAGTTGACCGATTGCTTATAGTTTCTAAGAAACAGACTTAACCAAGAAAACTAAACATTGACCAATGAACCATGAAAATTAGGGCAAGGTCAGATGAACAATGCCAGGCAGACATGTACAGCTTACAATTCTTCCATACAACAAATATGGGGTCAAGGTCAAATAAAACCTGCGAGACTGACATGAACATCATAAAATATTTCCATACACCAAATATAGTTGACCTATTGTATATAGTATTAGAAAAAAGACCAAAACTCAAAACTTAACTTTGACCACTGAACCATGAAAATAAGGTCAAGTTCAGATGACACCTGCCAGCTAGACATGTACACCTTACAATCATTCCATACACCAAATATAGTAGACCTATTGCATACAGTATAAGAAAAACAGACCAAAAGACAATAACTTAACTATAACCACTGAACAATGAAAATGAGGTCAGGGTCAGATGACACCTGCCAGTTGGACATGTACACCTTACAGTCCTTCCATACACCCAATATACTAGACCTATTGCTTATAGTATCTGAGATATGGACCTGACCACCAAAACTTAACCTTGTTCACTGATCCATGAAATGAGGTTGAGGTCAAGTGAAATCTGGCTGACAGGCATGAGGACCTTGCAAGGTACGCACATACTAAATATAGTTATCCTATTACTCATAATAAGAGAAATTGACATTACAAAAATCTTAACTTCTTTTTCAAGTAGTCACTAAGCTATGAAAATGTGGTAAAGGACAAAGGACATATGACAGACGGAAACTTCATAACATAAGACATCTATATACAAATGAAATATTAAGGTTTAGTTAGTTAACGCTGCCGCCGCCGCCGCCGCCGGATCACTATCCCTATGTCAAGCTTTCTGCGATAGAAGTCGCAGGCTCTACAAAATAGATCATTGAAAAACATAAATTAAATACTAGAAAAACGTATAATGGGGATTACCGATACTTACATGTATTAATAAGATTGTAAAGTCAACTTAAAACAAAATAAACTGGCAAAATACTCGCATCAAACAGTTTTGATAAAACGTAAATATTCAAAATATGTTACTCTATAGTTGCCAACCAGAAATTGGCGATGTCTGTGCACATATGATAAGATAAGATAAATAATAGTTTATTAAAGTGTCACATATTGATCTACATTAAAATACATAACAACATCATAAAAAAGGATCAATACCCAGCCTATAAAGACTTACGAGACACTGTATATACAAATAAAAGCTATAACAGTTATACTGAAGGAAAATGTTTGTTTTTTTGTTTTTTTTATAAAAGGCATAGTCATGCATTACATGATTTAAAACTCATTAAATATGTACATACAATTATAAAATATCTATTCATGAATGCTTCAAAATAATAATTTAGAACTTATAATTACTAATAAAATCAACAATCAATACAAAAGAAGTGTAAATACAGTTTAGTTCGCTTAAAAGCGCCACTAGGGTGAAGGTTACTTAAAATTCAGTAAAAATACAGCAAAAAAAAGAAAAAGTATAAAATCAGTAATAAATCAGTAAAAGTTCAGTAAAATTCAATTAGAGTTCAGTAAAATTTTAGTAAAATTTCAGTAATAATTTAACGTTTAATTCAAAAGAAATTCGTTGAGTAAAGATTTACAAAGTAAAATACAAAAAGGAAATTTAAATCAATACAATAAATTTAAACAATATTATATAAATTTTTACGTCTCATAAAACATTTATGGAGTGTATTAGCCAAAAGTGGTTGGATTTCATCACATTTCATTAAAGATGTAAACTTTTGTGCAGTTGTTAATATTTCAAAATTGCCAATCAACTGTTTAGCATTTTGGAATAGTTCAAATCTAATGTCAGAATAGAGCGGACAGTTCATCATGAAGTGTATTTCATTTTCTACGGTTGAATGGTCACATAGTTTACATAATCGTTCATTCAAGGGTATCTGCGGTCTGGAATATCGTCCCGTTTCAATGGCCAATGGCAACGCTCCACTTCTAAATAGTGTCATTGTTCGTCTTACGGAACGTTGGATGTTACGCTGTATGTATTGTTCAGTTTTCACATTTTCTTTGTATAAGCGATAAGTTCGTAGTTTATTTCCGTTTGGCTGATTTCTGTCATTATAAAGTTCTGATAAAAATTCATCATTATCTAGAATTGTCAGTTTGTCTTTAATTAGTTGTACTGCTGTTTTAATGATATTTGAGTGTTATTGACTAAATCTGCACATTCAATAGAGTTTATAAAACCGGTCACTTGCTTGTGCCATCCTTTCCGACGTCTTGAGGCCCAGTCCGACACCGTTGAAATAAGTCTGTCATCGTCTGTGCGTTTCAGCCTACATAATAGACGAATGCATGACAGTTTTTGTTTATTGAAACACGTAATCAGTCCCAAATCGCCACGTACTGCGGAGTTTGATGTTCGTTTTCCTACAGCTAGGAATAATTTGCAGGCTTTGTTTTGAACACTGTTAATCACACCATATTGTTTTGTTCCCCATATACCACTTCCATAGAATAGGATAGGTTCAACTGTTGATTCGTACAGCTTGAAGAAAACACGATGAGTCATACCTCCACTACTTATAAATTTTCCGTATAGGGCGCCTAGTGCACGACTAGCTGACTTGGCCAATTCTCCAACAGCTTTTTGCATGTTCAAATGTTCATCCAGCCAAAGGCCTAGGTACTTATAGGAATCAGCATATCCGATGTTGGTATTAGAGCATGTAAATAAATAGTTACTACGGCTAACTGATGGGTTTCTAAAATGGACAACTTGCGTTTTGTCTGCATTAATATGAAGTTTCCATTCATTACACCAAGATGTTACCACGTCCAACATTCGTTGTAGTTTTGATTCGTCAGGTGCAATAAGCGCAATGTCATCTGCGTATAGCAAAATACTCATTATAATGTCATCTATTTTGATACCACACTGTAGATCTTTGATTCGTTGGGTTAAGTCATTTATGTAGACGGCAAAAGGCTCGGAGAAATCAAACAGCCTTGTTTAAGACCGGCGTCAACATTAAACCATGGAGTGAACTGATTATTTACTCGAACTGCACAAGATACGTTGTCATATAGCGACTGTAAAGCTGACATAAATTTTCCTCGTATACCTGCATTAGAAAGTTTATACCAAAGTAGGTTTCTTTGAACCGTATCGAATGCCTTACGCATGTCAACAAAGCAAACGAAAGTTGAAAGTCTCGCTATCTTACGATCATTGATAATGGTGTGTAATGTATAGATGTGTTCCTCACAGCTACGTTTTTCCCGGAAGCCGTTCTGTTCGTCACAGAGAATATCATTATCATCTAGCCATGATGAGAGTCTAGCGTTTAAAACATGACAGTAAATTTTACTCGGAACAGATGTAAGTGTTATTCCTCGGTAATTCAGAGGGTTATTTCTCGTGTCTGATCCACATTTGAAAATCGGATTAATTATTCCTTTGTCCATTGATCCGGCACTTTCCCAAGAAGCACCCATTGCATATTAAATGCAAAAGATCTATTGCTGTTGGGTTTTCAGAACTTCAGCAGGAATTTCATCAAAACCAGTAGCCTTACGGAGCTTTGCTCGTTCTACTGCAACAATAATTTCTTCGCGTGAAATTGGTTCGTTCAGCTCTGTAACATCTGGTTGATTTTCTCTGGTTTCGTTGTCATAAGCTGGAGGTCTGACATTTGGATTAACACTAAATAATTGTTCAAAGTCAGATTTCCATTTTCCTAGAACTAAGTTTTTATCTGTTCCTTCATCGTCTATAATTGACCATGGAATACTTTGGTTACGTTCATTAGACATGCCTAGTTTCCCGATAGATTTCAAAATCTCTTTGGTTTGACGCCATAAGTTTTCTTCGAGTCTGTTCTGTTTTCAAGTAGGTGTTTCCGCTTATATTTCCGGTTAAGTCCGTCAAATGTTTTCCTTTCGGAGCAATAGCTGGCTTTTAGATTTTTCTTTGACGACCTGAACCTGAGCATTTAAGCCACATTTTCTCAAGTGAACACACTTGTTTCCACTGATTTTGCAAATAGTCGTTCCAATATGGCTTATATCTCGATTTACCATATCTGTTGAAATCCGGTTTCGGTTTCATTTCAGGAGTTTGTCATCCATTTCATCCTTCAACAATACACAAAATTCGTCAAATGCTGACTGAACGTTGTTTTCGACGTTGATTGCATTTTCAATACGGTTTATCGTTTCGTTAATTCGGTCTCTTATAGCACTATCCAAGAGAAAATTATCAGGAATATTATTCACCCGGTATTTTCTAGTATTTGACGTTGTTTCGTCGATAGTTTGCGTATTTCTCTCAATACATACTTTAGGGACTTTTATTTCACAAAGTAATATAGAATGATCCGGAATTTTTTCCGGGTTGTAATTCACTTGATTAATTATGTCTATCATTTTCAACACTTTAAAATCTAAAAAATCATTGAATTGCTCATGCGGTACACACATATAATCCACAACGGATTTGCCTTGTGGCGATATATAGGTAAAATCATTTATTCCAATTCTTCCGTTTAACATTGCGAAATTTATATTCGTCAAGAAATCAATAAAAAGATCACCGTTATAATTTTCATTCATATCAATTACTGACCTAGGGCTTATTTCATCAACTCCTTCTATGTAATCCGATTTATTTCCACAGCGAGAATTGAAATCACCGCATATCACAATATTTCCGATTGATTGGTTACAGTAAACCTGTTGTAGTAGGTTTTCAAAAACAGTTCTTGATCACTAAGCCGACTAGATTCATTCGGAGGCAGGTAACATACTGCCACACAGAGAATAAAATCCGAAGATTTACTTTTCATATGTTTGATTCTTTCAGTTTTAACCAATCAAATCCTATCCTAAAACAAGTATAAAATTATACATGTATTACGATATAATAATTATCCTTTCAGCTACCTCTTTGTATATGAGAATGATAATCCTTTCTTCATGAATAAGTACGAGCGTTAGCGAGTACTTATCATGAAGTAAGGGATTATCATTCTCTTACAAACTTAGAATATTGTAAAGTGCTCAAGGCTCAAATGATCTCTTGATTGGTTGTATTCAAGAATTAGTGTCATTGTCAGAGCAATGTTTATAATTGATACATGACTTCCTTTTCGGCATTTCATTTATGGATTAGTTTTAGTGATGTAAGGACATTCTTATAATTTGGGAAATATTAAAAAATGCATTATAGACATTAGGTGACACAACAGTACAAAGAAAGGTAGGAATTGTATATGTTTCCTGATTGTGAGTATGAATGTATATCATGTAATATTTTAGTGAGGAATTATCCTTTTTTATTTACAGTTTAAATAAATAACTATATTTGAGTTACAACTAATTTTATTTCACAGCCAATATTTTGGTCCGGCTTTTAAATCAAATACTATTTCATTATGTCAAATTATGGAATGTTCAAATAAAATGCCTTTAAAAGTTTTAAATATATTCAAAACTTAAATTAAATTCCATTTTTTTTTTTTTTTAATTTTATTTTAACGGAATATTGAAATAACTAATCTTCCCAACCGCTAGTCCAGTTATCAGAGTTTTGGAAAGCTAAAGATTTAGGTTGTTTTTATTTTAAAAACTTTTTTCTGGTTTTGCATTGCTTTGATATTGTTTAATTTTTAGTAATTTGAAGTTATTAATATTTTCATAATAACATTAAAGGTACCAGTTTTACTGCACCAGTAGACTTCAACTTATTTTGATTTTTTGTTTCACAATTCAACTTTTAGTCAGTTTCAATCACTGTGTGATAAATCCTTTCAATCTGATAAATGTGCTTCGGGGCAGTTGTAACTGATTTATAGAAACTCTTTGTTTTGAACTGTAAATACCCAAATAATAGGATAATCCTTACTAAGAACATGATTTACATTCATTCTTCACAATTAAGAGACATCAAATTCTACAATTTCATTGGTCGAGAGCACTTTGCTATATTCTAATTGATATAAATTACCATTCATCTTTAATTTAGCCCATTCTCTGACATGCCGAACATTTTTGCCTAAAGGAAATTACAACAAATGTATTTAACTATCGGATTATATAATTATTTAATTCGCCAAATGCCTAATGTAATGTTTGACATACAAACAATAATGTCTTCTTTGTTCAGAATTAAACTCATTAATGTCTCTGCAGAGTTAAATTTAAAATTATCAATGTTCATAAGGCGGTTCTGATTATGAATTATAATAATAATACTCAAATACAGTTTATTGGATTTACACAATATAGATATGCAATAAACAATATTCAGCATAATATGTAACATGTTTACATGAATTGTAAAATTAATGAACCGTTACAAATAGATCTGAGTATGACAACAAACAAACAAAAACGAATAATTAACAATTACGTGCTATTTCTGCTGAGTATAACTATTTTCCAGAGAGGTTGAACTTTTAATATTTCTCACAGATAAAAGTTGAACTAATTTGAATGTCGATGATCTCCTACATAAATAACTCTTGATATAATTACATCTGACATTCTGAAATGTAATGCAGATCATCTTCAATACTATTTCGTAAACATATTACATTTACAAAGAAGATCACTTTTGGCTATGCCAAAGTATCTGCATAGTTCTACATTCAGTGAATGAGCATTACATCCACTTCATTTGTACTATGTGGATAGTTGTCTCATTGGCAATCATACCACATCTCCTTATTTTTATATTAATTTTATATTTAGTCATAAATGATCTATAATATAAACTGTTTAAAAACTATTAATGCAAAATTGCTGAATGTGACGATAATGTTAAAACTGAAACAATATCCATTTCGGCAAATTTTCAAAAAAAAAGATAAACAAGATAAATACACGGCACATTGGGGAAAAACAAACAAATAAACAAAAAACAAAGAGCCTCACGCATAGGAATATACTTTTTATATATGTATTAGTAAACGACTCAATGCAAACATTGATTATTATAGCTAAAAATACTAAAATGCTAAAAGAGCCTTGTATAGTCTCGCGTTGAAAGGTTTACACTGATTTTGAAATAGGATTAGATTTCACCAATGTTTTTAACATTATATGAATATTTTTTTTCACAAAAAATATTTTATTTATCATTTTCACGAACAATATTGAAAATTGATACTGTAAGTGCTATCCATATGAATTTTGTCAGATGTTCGGACTTCTTGGTTGTTTTCCAACGATACAGAGTAAAATATTTTGCCTCACATCACCTATTTTTCTTTTCATAGATGACTTCAATAGCTCATAAAAAGGTCATTATCAAAATTTAAGCAGATTCTAGATTTTTTTCTTACGATTTGAGACACTATTAATGACAATGCTAAATATAAGGTAAAAGTCCGAGTCAGCCTTTTCTCGCCATTTTTAAAAATCAAATATTTCAAAAAGGAGTTCCATAACCTATCAAATTTTAAGCTTATTTTGTTCCTTAACTAATGTTCTTCTGACTTAAAGTAACAATTTTAAACTCTAGATTTTTTTATTTTCACCTAAGTACTTCCTTAACTTAAATGTTGCAGACTCATTTGTATGCATTTTATCAGACTCACTGCCACTAGACTTAATCCGTGAACTAGGTATCACCAGTCCAGTAGTCAGTGCTTCGCCTTGTATGAAAAATCTATAACATAAATTTCTTTAAAAATTTTCAGTTGATAAATGTAGAAATTATAAAGAAACAAATGTTCTAACTCCTTCAGACAATCTTGGCCTGACAAAAATTTGAACTATTCTGTTTAATCATTTATTACCTCAAGTATGTATACATCCCCGACTTTCACTTTTTTTTTATTTTGAGTGTTCCATAGAAGGAAAATCTTGAAAAGCTCTTCGGACGCACCGATTTTATAAAGTGTTACATTTTCAATAAAAAAAAATTAGAGTTCAAACTTCCTCTGGCAAATGTGATATTAGATAGTTTTAGCTAATCTGTTTAGGTAACTTTTGTTCATATAGTTCCTCAAGCAACTATTCATCCTCGGCTTTCAACATTTTGGTTCTACACGTTCCTGATGAAACTTAATACAAAAAAGCGTTTCGAACCCACATCATTGAGGGTGGTGAAGGGTTATTTTCGTGCAACGTGTTTTGCCATTTTATTTCACGTGCAGCCGTGAAAAGGTTCGTTATTCACCGTGTTTCGTGAAATCGGTAAAAGATCAACGTGCAAGAAATTTTAATTGTTTATTCATCGTGAAATGTCAATTTTATTTCGCGTTCTTCCGTGCAGATACACCCTTTACGCCCCTCATCATTTACAAACTATTTTTTATTAAAGCAGAGATCCACGTTAAATCAATCACCTTATTTGGAAATATTATGAGCTTAAATAGGTCATCAGTTGAATTTTGACTTGCAAATTACAACTTCAAGTCAAAGCATATTCAAATATATATACTTAGTTAATTTGTATAGCTGGAGAAGATCTGTGCTAGATATGGTACTTTCCTGTATATTCTCCAATATCTGGGAAATCCACAATAAAATTAAAAAAAAAGAATAGAAATTATAGAAAAATATAATTACAAATGCAAGTCAAAGCATATTCAAATATATATACTTAGTTAATTTGTATAGCTGGAGAAGATTTGTGCTATAAAAGTGGAAACAAATGAAAATTCCTTTTTTTTACTAATAGACGAATATTAATACTGACAGAATGAAAGGACATATACAATCTCAAAAATTCTAAATGCAGCATACACAATTGTCCATTTTAAAATTTTCACTTTATTTCAATTTTAGAATTTTTGCAAACGGAGGCAACACCTTTGCAGGATTAACTGTCTTTACTGCAAATGGACAATATTAGCAAAATACGTCTAATACTTAAAACAGTAAGTGCAAACATAAATGATAAGAATTTCCGAGTCAACTCGGACAAAATCAGATCATATCGGTCATCAATTGAATTTACAAAATAAACATCTGTGGATGATATACCATAAAGCTGATGAAATTCTTGATCATTTTACTGTCATATGAATAATTAACATCACCAAGAAAATTTAAAATTGACGAAATAGTAAATGAATGAAGTCACGTTTTTACTTGATCTGGACTTAATAGACAAATTATGTAGTAACTTTAATAACCAATCTATATTTTATATTAAAAGGAAATATACAGGAAACATGAAGACAGGATGAGTAGTTGCCATTATCTTTAAAACAAAAGGAAAAGAGAAGATACCAAAGGGCAATCTAAGATCGGTGTATGCTAAAACAACGGGGTGGGGGTCTCAACATGGGATTTTGGGTACAGTTGTGCAGCTGGGATTTAAAAACACCCCATTCATATATTGAATAATTGTGAAATCCCTACCTATACATATATTTCACAGCGAAATCATAACCTTGCTTGCTTTATTATGTGCCACTATAGATAATATATGTAAATGCCTGTCAATCCATGATGAATAAAAAAATGAAAATATAAAAAAAAGAAATCATAACCCATTCATATATTTATCAGCTCAAATAGTACTAAATATATCACAATTGGTCAATTACTACCTATTGATATATTTCCTCGGTAAAATTGCACCCATAGATATATTTGACGTATCAAAAGGGACCCATTCCGGCGGCACATATGTATATACCTTCATATAGGAAGAGACTCCCCGTGGCTAAAACAAACAACATCGTGGCCAAAAATAAGAAAAAAAACGACAAAAAAGACAAACAATAGCAAAACATTCAAGAGAAAACTAAAGATCCATCAACACGATCCCCTTAAAAAAAGCCGGCGCTGAACTTAGGTACTCCGAAAGGGTAAGCAGTTCCCGCTCAATGTGTGGTACCATATAAGTTACATAACCAAGAAGGGCCATTTGGATCACAATGCTTTTTTGACATGTTCGCTAGAGGCACGCATTATTGTTGGTTCGCGTTCCCTAGACGGTGTTAAAAATTGGTTCAAATACCATAAAGAAACGGGTAATAGTTTCTTCGCATTCGTAAGACTATTAAAGTTAACGTTGTTCAATCAGAGTTAACGACAGTCCCACCCCTTACATTTGTTATGAACACGTCTGTTCAAGGAATTCAAGAATATATTTAAGCGTTAAATTTTGCCTTCACTAGCTTGATCCATGGAAAATATCGCCTGCAGAAGTTACTAGTATATCATTTACGTTTCAAATGAAGGAATCCCTGAATGACTCGCTTCTTTTGTTGGAAATATGGAAAAGGAAAGGGGTTGGGGTGGGGTTAGCGCTGATTCCTGGTCCACGTTTGGCTTTACTTAGGTCCATTTTGGGGTTTATCAGCTCTTCAACAATTCTATTAATTAGGTCTTGAGTTTTCAAATATCATGGCATAGGGCATCATTTGAGATAAGTTACTATAATTGTCGAAATATTAGGAACAGTTAATGTTACTAAACTAAGTCTGATTGAACAAATAAGGGTTGCTGATGCTGCGAATTCCATAAGCCATTATAGGGGTGACCGGTTTTAGATTGATACATTTTCCCGAGAGGAACGCGAGCCACGATATGGTACAATTTTCGCACTTTATTAAAACCTATTAGTATTAAAATATTATACAGTTTATATATAGATTCCACCACTACAACAAGTGTGTTACGATATTTCTCCACTCGAGACAGTTAAATTTTAATATTTAAAGCGCGAGGCTTGCCGAGCTTTTTAGATAATTGAATTTAACTGTTGAGAGTGGGAAAATATCGTAATACACGAGTTATAGTGGTGGAATCCGTTTTTCTTATGATGTTTATCCTTCCTGTTCAAAAGTTTGCAGAAAGTTGTGTTCTTTATATGTGACGTCATCAGGCATGGTCACCTTTTTTCATGGCGTCACAATAGGAAATTCAGAAGAGACCAAGAAAATTTGACGTCATAATTAAATTTCGACCAATCATTTGCCGAGAACAGATATTTCACTAGTGAGGAGAACAATTTTTTTCACAATCGGTTGGGAAATGTGAAAATAGCGAAAAAAATTAGAGAAATAATATTCTCACACAAATTATCAACTATTCTAAATGTTTTTCAGCACTTATATAATTGCTATTAGAGGCAATATTGTAAATTTTACTTGTTTCTGTAAAATTTTACAACGAAGACATGTATCAATAGGTATCAGAAGGACAATAAATAACTTTATTTCCCACATAATTTTGATTGTTCTTAAATATGTCCCCATTTTTTTTTTTTTTTTAATAAATACTAAACATTTGCCAAAATATGTCAAAATTGCAGTTTAAAGTCATCAGACGTTTACAATTTGGTCACATGCATGCTCAAAAGTACACCAAAATGTTGTTAAAACCTAATTTAAAGTATACATTTGAATCTATCATACTGTGAAATTAGAGAGAATTGAAAACTGTTCGTGGTTTGAAATAAATTTAAAGAAATTTAGATCTACCTTTTTAACAACGAAATAAATCGAGATTGGATAACTATTGTAATCGACAGGGTATACGTTAATAATTGTAGAATATGTTTTCTAATGATTTAGAATAAAAACCAATAGACCACTTTAGAGTTCGTTGCATTTCCGTCAAAAACTTTGGTTTTAGTGAACATCATTCGTGCGTTTAGGGGCATCGTCACTTCATTCCCATGTTGAGCGAGCTGTTGCCATATTGCACGAATTATTCAGCAAATTAAATTCTTATAATTGATAATCAGCACTGTTGTCATTAGGGAATTGTGATTAAGTACCTACGGAACAGACATTATTTCTAATTTATCCTGTATAATTACGATCACGAAGAGCTTGATGAACTTTAATATTGCAGGGTTACAGGCGATCCCCTCTATCTGGTTAATGACGTCATAAAGGCGTGCATATAATTGACGAACTTTTCCGGTGAAGGACATAACTCGAAAGTGGTGTGTCGATATTAATCAAACAGGTCAGATCTGGTTAATTTCTTTAATGTCCATATTCTTTAAAAATTTTGATAAATTTAAAACATGTTACCATTAAAACGTTTAAACCCGCATCAATTGTTTGCACCTGTCCTAAGTCAGGAATCAGATGTTCAGTAGTTGTCGTTTGTTGATGTGGTTCATAGGTGTTTCTCGTTTCTCGTTTTTATATAGATTAGACCGTTGATTTTCCCGTTTGAATAGTTTTACACTAGTAATTTTGGGGCCCTTTATAGCTTGGTGTTCGGTGTGAGCCAAGGCTCCGTGCTGAAGACCTATAATGGTTTACTTTATAAATTTTGACTTGGATGGAGAGTTGTCTCATTGGCACTCATACCACATTTTCTTATATCTATATAAAAGCTCAAGGTCAACTGAGCGTATATTCTCATATACAATTATTGTAATTATTGTAATTGATGTAATCTCTGCCACATCCTGTCTGTGTTTTGTTCCATGTTTTCTTTGTATCAATCTGATGAGTTAAGCCTTTTTCAACTGATTTTTATAGTTTGTCCTTATGCTGTGCTGTTACACCACTGTCCCAGGTTAGGGGGAGGGTTAAGCTCTCACAAACATGTTTAACCCCGCCACATTCTTTAAGTGACTGTCCCAAGTCAGGAGCCTGTAGTTCAGTAGTTGTCGTTGGTTCACGTCTGTCATATTTGTTTTTCGTGAATTGTTTTGTTATAAATTAGGCCGTTAGTTTTCTCAATTGAATTGTTTCATGTTTTTGTGTAGGGTCTTTTATAGCTGACTATACGGTATGGGGTTTTCTCATTGTTGAAGGCCGTACGGTTGCCTATAATTGCTTACATCCACTTTATTTGAACTTAAGTGGATAGTTGTCTAATTGGCAATCATACCACGTCTCCTGATTTTATAATAATTAGTTTGTGACAAAGACAAAACAAACCTAATATAGCAAAGAAATAACAATTCTAGAAAAATGAACGCATAGAAAAGAATTATAAGACTTCTGCCCTCAGTTCTGATGACTGTTTTATAAAGAAGCCAATTTTTAACATGTTCCATGATAGAGGGTAAGAGACATAAAATTATGAGAAGGTAAACAATTTTCAAATAGATTATCCCTTAGTGTTTTGTTAATTTTACATTCAATGAGGAAGTGTTTTCATCTTCAAACAAGTAACACAGTTTACATATTCTATCCTTTCTAGGAATTTTATAATAGTGACCCTTTTCTATTTCTAATTTTGGTCGCTAATTCTCGACTTAGTCAATAGATACAGAAAGATGTGGTATGAGTGCCAATGAGACAACTCTCCATCCAAGTAACAATTTATAAAAGTAAACCATTATAGGTCAATAATTTTCTTATATAAAAGTCATTGGAAGCTAAATAAAATTCCTATCTAAGCTAAGTTTTAAATTTTATAAAGCAACAGTTTACTATTTTCATCATAACTTTTCGAATGAAGTTTTATCAATAAATGAAATTTGGTCAAAGGTTTTATTATTTCGATCAGCTCTTATAATAAATCGTCTCGAACATGCATGATTGTTTTTGCCATTGAGCGTTTAGGAAACAGCAATCAATCAATTGTTCAAAAATTTGCATTATGTACATAAGATGACGAACAACAGTAAAAGTGACTGGAAAAATGTGCGGTATGCAGCAAACAACGACAAAAAAAACGGAAAAACTTTCTATTGGGCAACATCCAAATGTTTCTTAAATATTTCAAGCTATAAACCGCTTTGAATATAGAGGAGTTGTGAATAATTACAACACAAACTGTCAAGATCTATCACCAACACTTTTGCTGAATGACAAAATCATAAGATACAATAAAAGATAAACAACCAGTGACGATGTTCTTAGCCTGACTCTGCCAGGCATGTGAACACGAGCTCGGGTTTAACTACAAATGGATTTTTAAACCTTACTTGATTTTAATCTCGATATTCAGTTGAAATATCCTTATTTTACAGCATCAAAGTGTTGAATGTGGGTCTCATTCTCTATAAGACATAAACATTGTCAAATTGCACGTTATTTATTTTTGAACTAAGCCTAAATACATATAATTTAAAGTGTTAAATGTGGTTTTTATTTAGATTTCTAAAACATCGTGTCAAATTGCTAACATGTTTTGAAAGTATAAATGATTTAATCTTAGTACTAAACGGCAGTTATAATAAAATTCGAAAAAGAGTATTTCTCAACAAATATAATTGACGGACACTTATCTTAAGACATTAGAACCAAAATTTTAATTATATCGCATTGTCTCGTGTTTAGTCACAAATCAAGTTGGTTCCAAAGTTTATTTTATCCAAAAAGGTTTTTAAATGTACAATTTCAAGTTAAGAGTAAATTGATCGTTTTTGTTTTTTTTTTGTTTTGCACTGGAACGTATACAGTGCTGGATTATATTTTATACGACCGCAAAAATTTTGCGGTCGTATATTGGTATGACGTTGGCGTCGTCGTCCGAAGACACATTGGTTTTCGCACTCTAACTTTAGTTTAAGTGAATGGATCTCTATGAAATTTTACCATAAGGTTCAATACCACAAAAGGAAGGTTGGGATTGATTTTGGGGTTATGGTACCAACAGCTAAGGAATTAGGGGCCAAAATAAGCTTTTTGTAACTTCCAGACATAACTTGTGTGTTATTGTATGGATCTCTCTGACATCGTACCACAATGTTTCATATCACAAAGGAATGCTGGGATTGATTTTGGGGTAATTGCCTCAAAATTTTAGGAATTAGGGGCCAAAAATGGGCAAAAACAAGCATTTTTCTAGTTTCATGACAATAACTTGTGTGTA
>JAASAO010000946.1:0-22511 GCA_017311375.1 Mytilus coruscus | reverse complement strand
TTACTGGTGCCTTGACTATTTGATTCTAAATCTGACACTCTGGTTTTAACATCAAAGATATCTTTTCGGCTGTTATAACCCGAGCTGTTATGGATGTTAGTTTGTCGTTCATTTGAGTAAGTGTTGAAGTATTTTTTCCTGTATTTTTTTCAATACTTGACAGTCTTATGTCCATTTTATTTAACAGAGTTAATACATTGTTCATTAAAGTAGACATATCAGATGAGTCACCATATAATACATTTCTGCTTTCATTTAAAATTTCAGCCGTCGACTTTTCATTTCTAGATTTTTTATCTTTTCTGCTAGCCATTTTGGAGGTGTTCATTTAGACCCTCAATTTGAAAAACTGAACTCTATATATATATATTGACGATCAAATCGGATAGGAATGCAGGACGGGTGAACTTCATTTAGCTGTACAAATGGGGTTTTAAGGTGGTAAGGACCCCAAAAAAACACATACAGTTCTATAAGTTTGACATAGAGTGTCAATAGACACAAAGCACCGAAATAAGAGTACTCTTGAAAGCTAGATCAAAGCCAATTACAACTAATAAATAATTCATGTTTTCCCAGGCTAAAGTATGTTACATGTATACATTTTCATGCTCAGCCCCGATTGAAAATTCTACATTTTTTATAATGACCCATATATGAAGAAATGTTTTTGGCATTGATCAAAGAGAGAATCATGTGCAAATATTTTCCTGGACTCAAGCATTTTGCTGGTACCAATAAACAAATTAAATGCTAAAAATTATTTTGGAGAGGGGTGGAAATACATTGTATGTGAATTTAATTTTACTTTGCCTATAATTTGGAGTCAGATTTATAAAGGTCTGGATGGAATATCATACTTGAGAAAATAAAGTATGATCAAGGATTTGTATAGTTAGAACTATACAAATCCTTGGTATGACTATATCAATTCCTTGGTATGACTATATCATTTCCTTGGTATGACTTTATCAATTCCTTGGTATGACTATATCAATTATTTCAACATAAGACATGGCTTAATTATACAGGAAAATAACATTACACGTGACTAAATAACACTACAGGTGCCTTATTATCTTTCACCTGGTCAAGTGGGTGCGTCTAAACACTGCTAAGGACTCCTTGGTGCACTTGGAACATATATTTGTTCCGCATAATACTTGTTCCCCTGGAACAAAACTATGGATAATAAAAGTTCTTGGGAACAAACATTACATAATACTATTTCCACCTTCATAAGATATTTTCCTGGAACTAAAACGTCATATGGTTTCATAATATTTGTTCCTTTGAAGAAAGAGTGTCATTTGATTTTTACACCTGATTACATCTTAATTAATGTTCACCTCACATGACATTTACCTGTACATGTATTACATAAAAGAACATGAAGAATGGAGTCTGAGGAATAAAACAATTTTTTACATATTTAAACGATTGCTCTTATTCTAAACAAGGTAAGAATATATATTTTAATATTTTATTACTGCATGCTCCACTGTGACTAACTTAACTAAATGGTCCGTTAGTCTGTATCAATGAAGAAAGTTTAGCTTATACTTTGGTCAAGCACGAAGTTAGCCACAAATTTCAGATGAAAATGCCTGTTATTTTATTATTGGAAATTTACTTCCATACATTTGTAGCTAAACATAATTATGGGTATTGTAGTGTATATTCCTAAAACTTTGATCATATAATAAATATTTCTAGACCTTTAATTATCTAATAATCATGATAACTATTCCTGGAACATTTATAATATAGTCAATATTCCAATATGACTGGAACTTTTATAATATAACAAATATTCCTAGAACTTTTATAATATAACAAATATTCCTGGAACTTTTATGATATAGCAAATTTTCCTGAGAACTTTGTAATATAACAAATATTCCTGGAACTTTATTATATAAAACATTGTCCATAATATTTATTCAAAGAACTTTAGATATAAAAAGTTCCATTGGGAACTTTCCTATCTAATATTTTATCCTTTGTGAAGGAAATTTTCTTATAGCATTGGATAAAATATTATATAAGAAAGTTCCCAATGGAACTTTGTTATATTAAAAGTTCTTTAACAAATATTATGGGGAACTTATATTCTGTCACACACTAGGTAATAGTTATCCCATGAGGACGCGGTGTGTCAGTGTACTAAGATCACCCTGATGGCCGGAGGCCAGAGGTGATCTTACACTGACACACCAAGTCCGAATGGGATAACTATTTTATCCCAGCTATTCTAGATTAGATAAAAACATTTACGCTTCATAAAATTTAGTTTAGAACGCCACACAATCATTATAATATACTTTATATATTACTATATAGTATATACCCTTTATGAGCCTTTCACACAACCAATATAAAGTTGGAATAGACGGTGTTATTCTGGTGGTGTCATCCTGGTTTGCCCACATTTATATGCATGTTTATAAAAACATAGGGTGTTTTGTTGTTTTAACAATTATAGTTTTATTTCTGAATAATAGTCATACTTTTTACTTATATTTTACCTGTAAAATTTTATAAAAGATACTTAATTCTACTATTAAATCAAGGAAATTGTGCAAAAATATTTTATAAATTTACCAGGAAAATGTATTGAATTTGATAAATATTTAAAAAATATTTAAAAACGTTATCGACAAAATTTTTAAATTGTTGGTACATTCTGAAAAAAAAATGTAAAAGTGAAATAATAAAACTTAAGAACAAAATAAGTGTCATTTAAAATTCTTTTATTTATTCACCTTATTTACGTCACATCGATCAACTACATCAGTTACAACTTCAACCAGAAACAGTATTTATCGATAACGAGACAGCAACCAACAACGTAGCACGGACAGTGTTCCCAGGGGTAACCGTGAAAGGCTCCTTCTTCCACTTTACCCAGACTGAGTGTATTTGGCGAAAGGCACAAATGTGGACTACAGTCATACTATACAAAAATGAAGCCATCATTCGACTTATACGACGAGCCTCAGTATTATTTCTCGTTCCACCCACCTTGTTGAGGATGTTTGACTTACAACTTTAGAAGACATTTGGTGAACCAGGGTACACCATTTTAAAGCATTAAAAATTATGCCTTTAGAACAAGAAACAACAGTTAATTACATGTGTACTTGCAAAATAAAGATGTAGTAAAACATGAAATTTAAAAAAAAATAGATAAAAATATTACAATAGCAAACTCTTGTATGGTAAAATACTTCCAAAATGTTATTGTTCTAAATATAAAATTTAAAAAAAACAAACAAAAATACATGAATAAATAAAAATCATAAAATTCAAAAGAATTAAAATTAAAAAAACACACATTCTATTTGGGAATTTTATTAAACCAGATTTTCACTTATGCCATTTTGCTGAGGCTCGAGGCTAGAAAGTGTATTAAATCTGATTCATGTTCTATATTCAAATTTAAATTTGATTTTGAAAAGGTACTTTATTATTTTTGTAATTATATATAAACAAATGGGCTTTGGTGGCCTTTGGCTGTTTTCTGCTCTTTGGTCGGGTTGTTGTCTCTTTGACATTCCCGTTTCCATTCTCTATTTTATTTTACTAGTTTTGACAGAGCTCTTTGATTTAGTATGATTTCTATGTCTTAGAAACATAATTCCTTATTGAATCTTACAATAATTTATAAAAGAATAGTACTCTCATATTTTTTGTCTAATAAGTGCTCCATTGCCAACTGATTGCCAAATTCTATACGTAGAGAATTACAATTTGCTAAGCACATATGAGTAACGGCATAATTATATTAATGTTATACTATATAATATGTTTAAACGATAATATGTCTGACAGCTTCTGAAATTTTCAGATTTGGAAAGGCCATATATGTACTTTTAGAATATATGATATTCGAACAAATAATATATCTGTTTTTCAGACTATTCAAAAGAGAGGCGAAAGATACCAAAGGGACATTCAAACTTTAAATCGAAAATAAATCGACAACGCCATGGCAAAAAAGAAAAGACAAACAACAGTATATATGTATACAGTAGATTGTTTGTAATATACCAAATTTCAATACTCAAAGTACACAGTGATATTTTTTCTAAAAACACTTTTCTTAAGTATTATCAGAGACATATATGTATATACATGTATGTCTCTGGTATGATGTAATTGTGAACATTGTAAAATTGTATTTAATAAATAATGATCTATTTTATTATTGTGTCACATATTGATTGACATACATATTATACCATTACATTAAAACATACATAGAACAATCAATACCCAGCCATATCAATTTGGCTTATGAGACACATTGCACAAAATATATACATGTTTTTAAAAATCCAACGATACTTTGAAATACTATATTTAAAACTAATAACTATGATTTAAGAGTATTTTCAACATGATGAATAAAACGAAAGAAAAATATATAAAAATGTTTCGTAAAAATATTTACTTTACATTTATCTAAAACTTCAGACATATGTGAAAATATTTACGTTAAGATATCACGAAAAACTAATATGCATAGTGTAAATAAACAGAATTAATTAAAATAATTTATTCACGGTTAAAATTTATGTAAACAATTTACGTCGCATAAAAACGAGTTAAAAATTTTATGTAAACAATTTACGTCGCATAAAAACTTATAAATACTTTTACATAAAAATGGCTGAATCTCGGAGCAGTTCATGATTTGTATAAATTTTAAATCATCATTCAAATTTTCGAAACTATTAATATGTTGTGAACATTCTGAGTAAAAGTCAAATCTTAAGTCATTATATAGACAACAGTTCAATAAAAAATGTTTCTCAGTTTCAAAACTATTGTCAGAACAATAAATACATAAACGATTTTCAACAGGTATTGGCGGCTTGGTGTATCTTCCAGTCTCGATGGCTAACGGGAGCAAGCCTGCACGAAACAGGGCCATTACACGTCGGTACGACCGTGGAATAATTTTTGAAACATACGGTTCCACGGAACAGTTACTTTTGTATTGCCTGTATGTTCTAAGTTTATTTCCATTATTTTTCCGCGATCGGTAAAGAGTTCTCTGCCATTTCTGTGTTATTCAGGATGTTAATTTGTTCAACGACTTTTTCATGGCTACTTTTGTACTTATTGTCACATCACTAACAATGTCCCTAATTTCCAACAAGTTGACCGTCTTGTTCACTTTCGTATTCCAGCCTTTCCGTCGACGTGATATCCAACTCCAGATATTAAATACAGTTCTACTCTGATCCATTCGTGTTAGTTTACACAGAAGCCGTACGCAAGAAACGCGGTGGTTATTCAAACATGATGTCCATCCTAGGTCGCCCACTGTAGAAATATCAGACGTATTTCTACCAACAGATAAAAGTACTACAAGCTTTATTTTGAACAGCATTAATTACGCTAAACGATTTGGTTCCCAAATTCCACTTCCGTACATTAAAACCATTGAGTTGTACAATTTTGTATAAACCTTATATGACATACTACCGGATGCGATAAAACAGCCCCAAAGCTCGGCTTGCTGATTTTGCTAGTTCCTTGGTATTTTTGTAAAGGTAAGATGTTCGTCAAGCCAAATCCCAAGGTATTTATAAGAATCCGTTATTTAATTCTGATGTCAGTATTTCACAAAATATTGGTGGCCTTGGGCTGTTTACTGCTCTTTGTTCGGGTCGTTGTCTCTTTGACGCATTCCCTGTTTCCATTCTCAATTTATTTATTTTTGTATATTAGAATACATGGAAATGCTGAATATAGCACTATTGTAATAAGAAGTAACACAAATATATACAAAATTTCAAAATGTTGGCATAGGTTGAATGAACCAGTATGCTATAGGTGGGAAAATTTAATTACTAAAACAACACCCTCCAATAAATGTTGACATTACGTATATAGAGAATGATAATCCCTTTCTTCATTATTAAGTACGAGCGTTGCGAGTACTTATCATAAGTAAGGGATTATCATTCTCTTCAAACTTAGAATATTGTAAAGTGTTCAAGGCTCCAATAAACCCTTGATTGGCTTTGATCAAGAATCGTTTCATTGTCAGTTCAATGTTTATAAGTAATGCAACTATTCTATTTTATGTATTTCATTTATGGATAGGTCTTGGTAATGACGGACTATCACATATTAATTAGCCAAAATTTTAATGAATGTCAATCATTTTATGAAATAAATAATAATTGGCATTTTATTTTAAAAATCCCCAGTAATTATCTCCAGGTGATTGCTATTTGAATTTTATTATGTATACATTGACAGATTTAAACAGTGTACGCTTGAGGCTAAATTGCTCTCAGGTTAAGTTCAAACGAATTGTTTTACAAAAGGCTCATCTATTCGAGAAATAATGAGAAATAACACCGGTGCATTTCATTTGCGCGTATTAATTACATTTGCGCGCATTACCATTACATTTGCGCGCAAAATCATTACGTTTGCGCGCAGCTTTTGATTACATTTGCGCGCATTCTTTTACAGGTAAACTCAGGTAAATACAGGTAGATTATACTTATTTATTTAACTATAATTTTCGAGCAGGAAAAGTCCGTTTTGTTGTGAGCAAGCACTTTGTCCTGGAAATATATACAGACAAAATGTAAAACATAGTAAGTCTTAAGATTAAAAGTATTGATTTTACTTTGTATAAAAGTGACACCTAACATCCACGTATTCCAACATCAATCCGAATTCCGATAGCAAAAATCTTATTCGAACGGACTACGTATACATACTATTAGTATTTTATGGTAATTACATTACAAAATATTGATCACATGATGCTAGTATTACTAGACTTGCAATTGCTTTACATCAATCCGACACTAATTTAGTGTTTCGGCGGTTTTGTATTATATGCTAATGATAAATGTATACCATTTATGAATGGGTTTAAGCATTGTAGGCCCGCCATCATCAGGGATTTACCTATCAATTTATTTGAATTTCGTCGTTGTCAACAGATCTGCTATATTTTATGCTTTTATAAGCTATTATTGGTCTGCTTGAAAATATTTCGTTGCAAACTGCATCCTGTTTTAGTAGATCCCAATGTTTGCTAATGCATTGTTTTAATTTATGAATGCATGGATTGAATTTCGTTGCCAATACTAAAGGAATTTCCTTTGTGTGTTTTTTGGCCTTTTTACTGATTAAATCAGATCTATTACATGATAATGCCTCATTTATGTACTTTTCGATTTCAATCTCCTTGTATCCTCTCTTTATTAAATTCAATCTGAACTGTAATAAAATATGTTGTAAATCCTCATCATTATTTGTTGTTCTAATGTATCTGATAACTTCGCCCTTGATAAACCCTGCAAACACGTGTTGACTGTGACAGCTTTTACGATCTAGATAAAGGAATGCATTTGTCGGTTTGAAGTGTGTTTTCACATCCAAAATGTTTTCATTAGAAAACCTAGTTCCTTTGAAAATATTAACATCAAGAAATATTATTTCTTTAGATGAAAATTCTAGTGTGAATTTTAGGAACGGATGATGATTATTTGCTAACTCTAACAAATCCTTTATTTCCTTCCAGTCGCCGTGATATATTAATATAATATCATCACGATACCTTCCATAGAAAAGATATTTTTCTATGTTCAAACTTAGAAAGAATTTCTTTCATAATTTTATACATCAGTATATCACAGATTTCCGGGCTTGGCACTGCTCCTATCGCGGCGCCTATTTTTGCTTATAAAGCTGTCCATTAAAATCAAAAATGTTGTTCTCTAAAATTGATCTGAGGAGATAAATTAAATCATCCGTAGGTGGGCATTTGATTTTGTAATCTGATTTATCAAACTGATCATACGAAATTCTAACTGCCGATAATAATTCATTAATCGGGCAATTAGTGTACATTGATACTACATCAAAGCTACACAGCCATCAATCTGCGTTAGGCTTAATCCTTTCCAACCTGTATATTAGATCAGACGTATCCTTTATATAAGTGTGTTGATTTTGTACCATAGGTACTAAAAATAATCGATATAGCGTCCAATAAATTCTGTGACAGTACCAATCTGAGATATGATTGGCCGACAAGGCGGCATTATGTTATCAATGTTAAACCCATATTTATTGATTTTACTAATTCCGATTCAAAAATTTTGTATATAAATGACACCTAACATCCACGCATTCCAACATCTATCCAAATCCTGAATGCAAAAAATCTTATTTGGAAGACTCCATATACATAGTATTCAATTGTAATTATATTACAATATAATGATAAAGAAGATGCTAGTATTACTAGACTTGTAATTGCTTGCATCAATCCGACACTAATTTAGTGTTTCGGCGGTTTTGTATTATATGCTAATGATAAATGTATACCATTTATGAATGGGTTTAAGCATTGTAGGCCCGCCATCATCAGGGATTTACCTATCAATTTATTTTAATTTTGTCGTTGTCAAAGATCTGCTATATTTTTATGCTTTTTATAAGCTATTATTGGTCTGCTTGAAAATATTTCGTTGCAAACTGCATCCTGTTTTAGTAGATCCCAATGTTTGCTAATGCATTGTTTTAATTTATGAATGCATGGATTGAATTTCGTTGCCAATACTAAAGGAATTTCCTTTGTGTTTTTGCCTTTTTCTGATTAAATCAGATCTATTACATAATAATGCCTCATTTATGTACTTTTCGATTTCAATCTGCTTGTATCCTCTCTTTTTTAAATTCAATCTGAACTGTAATAAAATATGTTGTAAATCAACATCATTATTTGTTGTTCTAATGTTTCTGATAACTTCGCCCTTGATAAACCCTGCAAACACGTGTTGACTGTGACAGCTTTTACGATCTAGATAAAGGAATGCATTTGTCAGTTTGAAGTGTGTTTTCACATCCAAAACGTTTTCATTAGAAAACCTAGTTCCTTTGAAAATATTAACATCAAGAAATATTATTTCTTTAGATGAAAATTCTAGTGTGAATTTTAGGAACGGATGATGATTATTTGCTAACTCTTAGCAAATCCTTTATTTCCTTCCAGTCGCCGTGATATATTAATATAATATCATCACGATACCTTCCATAGAAAAAGATATTTTTTCTATGTTCAAACTTAAAATTTCTTTCATAATTTTATACATGAGTATATCACAGATTTCCGGGCTTGGCACTGCTCCTATCGCGGCGCCTATTTTTGCTTATAAAGCTGTCCATTAAAATCAAAAATGTTGTTCTCAAAATTGATCTGAGGAGATAAATTAAATCATCCGTAGGTGGGCATTTGATTTTGTAATCTGATTTATCAAACTGATCATACGAAATTCTAACTGCCGATAATAATTCATTAATCGGGCAATTAGTGTACATTGATACTACATCAAAGCTACACAGCCATCAATCTGCGTTAGGCTTAATCCTTTCCAACCTGTATATTAGATCAGACGTATCCTTTATATAAGTGTGTTGATTTTGTACCATAGGTACTAAAAATAATCGATATAGCGTCCAATAAATTCTGTGACAGTACCAATCTGAGATATGATTGGCCGACAAGGCGGCATTATGTTATCAATGTTAAACCCATATTTATTGATTTTACTAATTCCGATTCATTTAATCGGTGTATTTTAGCAAGATATGCATATACCCAGGCCCATAATCAATTTTATCACCATTATTAAGGTAATTAAATGTGGAGTAATCTATAACACCTTTGGTGTACATGCCATTGACATATGTATTGATATTACATCTAAGTGCTTTTAGGTCAAAGTTTTCCAATTTGGTGTAATGTTGTGTATTTAATTGGCGATCGCCTTCAAGTAGGTAATTGACCTTATCTAAAATAACAACATTATTACTTTTATCGGCTTTCTTAATGATTAATGATTCATCATTTAACAGAGAAGAAATGCCGGACTTCTGAGACACTTAGATTGTTTCGAAATTTTCGAATTTGCATTGAAGATAATTCGTGCTTTGTATTAAACAGGTAATTTTCAAGGGTGTTGCAGGTTAAAGGTGGTGTGTGTCCAGATTTAACTCTGAAAGGATGAATTTCATCCAAGTTACCATGATAAAAGTAACGACATCTCATTTTTCTGGCTAATTCATCGAAATCATGTAATAAGTCCTGTTTTGCCCTTTTGACTGACGGTGAAGGAATGAATTTCAAACCTCTGGATAATACCAAAAACTCGTCATCAGTTAATTTTCTATGCGAAAGATTAACAACCTGCTTTCTAGCTTGTGATAGAATAAATTTAGCTTACTTTGCTGCATTCGTTTATGTTTATTTCTTTTAGAATATTTCTTATAATGTCTAGCCATATCTGTGATCACAGAGACTAGTATCTGAAAGACTATTATCAATGCAATATCAACAAAACAAAATGGTAGGAGGCGTGGTGTATTTGCCTAAACTGATTTTCATTGGCTCAGTTACTTCTGTGATTATGTTAAGAGTAATAAGTACTTCAATACATACCACTTTAATGGAAAATATAAATTAAAATTACAATATAAATAAAAACAATAAATATTATTGTTTTCTTCACTAGGTATCAAGTGCCAAGCACTAGTTATTTCAAATAAACCAATAAAATATTTATTGTTTATTCCTAATTCTGAACACGAGAAAATGCAAAAATATCTTTCGATTTATATGTCCTAATCATCAAATGTTTCGTTGAAAAAAGCTTCCTGTGTGCTTTAGATTTCCAAAGATTTTACATGAGGAATATCCTCAGTGTTTCTCTTCAAACGTGATAATATATGCATTTTCTTCAGAATTTGTTTTCAACAACAACATGTTTGAAGTACTAATGTTACAGTAACGCCAATTATGTGAATCAGACAGGATTGACCAAAGGTGCCGTACTTCCTTTCCCGAAACAATAAATAACTTTTTGAACTGAGTAAGCGAATTGTTTCAGTGACATTTAACATATGTTAATGTTTGACAAGCTTTTCCGTCGTAATGGCATCGCCAAAATTATTTATAGGAACAAGGTTAATTAGTATCGAATTCCAGAAAGATTAGGAACACGGATCACCAACTAAATGATGATACAAGGAAGGTGCCAGTGGGACACAGTCCCAAATGCAAACTTTGTATAAAAGTGACACCTAACATCCACGTATTCCAACATCAATCCGAATTCCGATAGCAAAAATCTTATTCGGAACGGACTACGTATACATACTATTAGTATTTTATGGTAATTACATTACAAAATATTGATCACATGATGCTAGTATTACTAGACTTGCAATTGCTTTTCATCAATCCGACACTAATTTAGTGTTTCGGCGGTTTTGTATTATATGCTAATGATAAATGTATACCATTTATGAATGGGTTTAAGCATTGTAGGCCCGCCATCATCAGGGATTTACCTATCAATTTATTTGAATTTCGTCGTTGTCAACAGATCTGCTATATTTTTATGCTTTTATAAGCTATTATTGGTCTGCTTGAAAATATTTCGTTGCAAACTGCATCCTGTTTTAGTAGATCCCAATGTTTGCTAATGCATTGTTTTAATTTATGAATGCATGGATTGAATTTCGTTGCCAATACTAAAGGAATTTCCTTTGTGTGTTTTGGCCTTTTTCTGATTAAATCAGATCTATTACATAATAATGCCTCATTTATGTACTTTTCGATTTCAATCTCCTTGTATCCTCTCTTTATTAAATTCAATCTGAACTGTAATAAAATATGTTGTAAATCCTCATCATTATTTGTTGTTCTAATGTATCTGATAACTTCGCCCTTGATAAACCCTGCAAACACGTGTTGACTGTGACAGCTTTTACGATCTAGATAAAGGAATGCATTTGTCGGTTTGAAGTGTGTTTTCACATCCAAAATGTTTTCATTAGAAAACCTAGTTCCTTTGAAAATATTAACATCAAGAAATATTATTTTTTAGATGAAAATTCTAGTGTGAATTTTAGGAACGGATGATGATTATTTGCTAACTCTAACAAACCTTTATTTCCTTCCAGTCGCCGTGATATATTAATATAATATCATCACGATACCTTCCATAGAAAAGATATTTTTCTATGTTCAAACTTAGAAAGAATTTCTTTCATAATTTTATACATCAGTATATCACAGATTTCCGGGCTTGGCACTGCTCCTATCGCGGCGCCTATTTTTGCTTATAAAGCTGTCCATTAAAATCAAAAATGTTGTTCTCTAAAATTGATCTGAGGAGATAAATTAAATCATCCGTAGGTGGGCATTTGATTTTGTAATCTGATTTATCAAACTGATCATACGAAATTCTAACTGCCGATAATAATTCATTAATCGGGCAATTAGTGTACATTGATACTACATCAAAGCTACACAGCCATCAATCTGCGTTAGGCTTAATCCTTTCCAACCTGTATATTAGATCAGACGTATCCTTTATATAAGTGTGTTGATTTTGTACCATAGGTACTAAAAATAATCGATATAGCGTCCAATAAATTCTGTGACAGTACCAATCTGAGATATGATTGGCCGACAAGGCGGCATTATGTTATCAATGTTAAACCCATATTTATTGATTTTACTAATTCCGATTCATTTAATCGGTGTATTTTAGCAAGATATGCATATACCCAGGCCCATAATCAATTTTATCACCATTATTAAGGTAATTAAATGTGGAGTAATCTATAACACCTTTGGTGTACATGCCATTGACATATGTATTGATATTACATCTAAGTGCTTTTAGGTCAAAGTTTTCCAATTTGGTGTAATGTTGTGTATTTAATTGGCGATCGCCTTCAAGTAGGTAATTGACCTTATCTAAAATAACAACATTATTACTTTTATCGGCTTTCTTAATGATTAATGATTCATCATTTAACAGAGAAGAAATGCCGGACTTCTGTGAGACACTTAGATTGTTTCGAAATTTTCAATTTGCATTGAAGATAATTCGTGCTTTGTATTAAACAGGTAATTTTCAAGGGTGTTGCAGGTTAAAGGTGTGTGTCCAGATTTAACTCTGAAAGGATGAATTTCATCCAAGTTACCATGATATAAGTAACGACATCTCATTTTTCTGGCTAATTCATCGAAATCATGTAATAAATCCTGCTTTGCCCTTTTGACTGACGGTGAAGGAATGAATTTCAAACCTCTGGATAATACCAAATACTCGTCATCAGTTAATTTTCTATGCGAAAGATTAACAACCTGTTTTCTAGCTTGTGATAGCATAAATTTTAGCTTACTTTGCTGCATTGCAGCTTTATTTTTCAGCCTTCGTTTATGTTTATTTCTTTTAGCATATTTCTTATAATGTCTAGCCATATCTGTGATCACAGAGACTAGTATCTGAAAGACTATTATCAATGCAATATCAACAAAACAAAATGGTAGGAGGCGTGGTGTTTTGCCTAAACTGATTTTCATTGGCTCAGTTACTTCTGTGATTATGTTAAGAGTAATAAGTACTTCAATACATACCACTTTAATGGAAAATATAAATTCCAAAATTACAATATAAATAAAAACAATAAATATTATTGTTTTTCTTCACTAGGTATCAAGTGCCAAGCACTAGTTATTTCAAATAAACCAATAAAATATTTATTGTTTATTCCTAATTCTGAACACGAGAAAATGCAAAATATCTTTCGATTTATATGTCCTAATCATCAAATGTTTCGTTGAAAAAAGCTTCCTGTGTGCTTTAGATTTCAAAGATTTTACATGAGGAATATCCTCAGTGTTTCTCTTCAAACGTGATAATATATGCATTTTCTTCAGAATTTGTTTTCAGCAACAACATGTTTGAAGTACTAATGTTACAGTAACGCCAATTATGTGAATCAGACAGGATTGACCAAAGGTGCCGTACTTCCTTTCCCGAAACAATAAATAACTATTTGAACTGAGTAAGCAATTGTTTCAGTGACATTTAACATATGTTAATGTTTGACAAGCTTTTCCGTCGTAATGGCATCGCCAAAATTATTTATAGGAACAAGGTTAATTAGTATCGAATTCCAGAAAGATTAGGAACACGGATCACCAACTAAATGATGATACAAGGAAGGTGCCAGTGGGACACAGTCCCAAATGCAAACTTTGTATAAAAGTGACACCTAACATCCACGTATTCAACATCAATCCGAATTCCGATAGCAAAAATCTTATTCGGAACGGACTACGTATACATACTATTAGTATTTTATGGTAATTACATTACAAAATATTGATCACATGATGCTAGTATTACTAGACTTGCAATTGCTTTACATCAATCCGACACTAATTTAGTGTTTCGGCGGTTTTGTATTATATGCTAATGATAAATGTATACCATTTATGAATGGGTTTAAGCATTGTAGGCCCGCCATCATCAGGGATTTACCTATCAATTTATTTGAATTTCGTCGTTGTCAACAGATCTGCTATATTTTTATGCTTTTTATAAGCTATTATTGGTCTGGATTGATGTAAAGCAATTGCAAGTCTAGTAGTCCGTTCCGAATAAGATTTTTGCTATCGAATTCGGATTGATGTTGGAATACGTGGATGTTGGTGTCACTTTTATACAAAGTTTTGACAGAGCTCTTTGATTTAGTATGATTTCTATGTCTTAGAAACATAATTCCTTATTGAATCTTACAATAATTTATAAAAGAATAGTACTCTCATATTTTTGTCTAATAAGTGCTCCATTGCCAACTGATTGCCAAATTCTATACGTAGAGAATTACAATTTGCTAAGCACATATGAGTAACGGCATAATTATATTAATGTTATACTATATAATATGTTTAAACGATAATATGTCTGACAGCTTCTGAAATTTTCAGATTTGGAAAGGCCATATATGTACTTTTTAGAATATATGATATTCGAACAAATAATATATCTGTTTTCAGACTATTCAAAAGAGAGGCGAAAGATACCAAAGGGACATTCAAACTTTTAAATCGAAAATAAATCGACAACGCCATGGCAAAAAAGAAAAGACAAACAACAGTATATATGTATACAGTAGATTGTTTGTAATATACCAAATTTCAATACTCAAAGTACACAGTGATATTTTTTCTAAAAAACACTTTTCTTAAGTATTATCAGAGACATATATGTATATACACATGTATGTCTCTGGTATGATGTAATAGTGAACATTGTAAAATTGTATTTAATAAATAATGATCTATTTTATTATTGTGTCACATATTGATTGACATACATATTATACCATTACATTAAAACATACATAGAACAATCAATACCCAGCCATATCAATTTGGCTTATGAGACACATTGCACAAAATATATACATGTTTTTAAAAATCCAACGATACTTTGAAATACTATATTTAAAACTAATAACTATGATTTAAGAGTATTTTCAACATGATGAATAAAACGAAAGAAAAATATATAAAATGTTTCGTAAAAATATTTACTTTACATTTATCTAAAACTTCAGACATATGTGAAAATATTTACGTTAAGATATCACGAAAAACTAATATGCATAGTGTAAATAAACAGAATTAATTAAAATAATTTATTCACGGTTAAAATTTATGTAAACAATTTACGTCGCATAAAAAAACGGTTAAAAATTTTTATGTAAACAATTTACGTCGCATAAAAAACTTATAAATACTTTTACATAAAAATGGCTGAATCTCGGAGCAGTTCATGATTTGTATAAATTTTAAATCATCATTCAAATTTTCGAAACTATTAATATGTTGTGAACATTCTGAGTAAAAGTCAAATCTTAAGTCATTATATAGACAACAGTTCAATAAAAAATGTTTCTCAGTTTCAAAACTATTGTCAGAACAATAAATACATAAACGATTTTCAACAGGTATTGGCGGCTTGGTGTATCTTCCAGTCTCGATGGCTAACGGGAGCAAGCCTGCACGAAACAGGGCCATTACACGTCGGTACGACCGTGGAATAATTTTTGAAACATACGGTTCCACGGAACAGTTACTTTTGTATTGCCTGTATGTTCTAAGTTTATTTCCATTATTTTTTCCGCGATCGGTAAAGAGTTCTCTCTGCCATTTCTGTGTTATTCAGGATGTTAATTTGTTCAACGACTTTTTTCATGGCTACTTTTGTACTTATTGTCACATCACTAACAATGTCCCTAATTTCCAACAAGTTGACCGTCTTGTTCACTTTCGTATTCCAGCCTTTCCGTCGACGTGATATCCAACTCCAGATATTAAATACAGTTCTACTCTGATCCATTCGTGTTAGTTTACACAGAAGCCGTACGCAAGAAACGCGGTGGTTATTCAAACATGATGTCCATCCTAGGTCGCCCACTGTAGAAATATCAGACGTATTTCTACCAACAGATAAAAAGTACTTACAAGCTTTATTTTGAACAGCATTAATTACGCTAAACGATTTGGTTCCCCAAATTCCACTTCCGTACATTAAAACCATTGAGTTGTACAATTTTGTATAAACCTTATATGACATACTACCGGATGCGATAAAAACAGCCCCCAAAGCTCGGCTTGCTGATTTTGCTAGTTCCTTGGTATTTTTTGTAAAGGTAAGATGTTCGTCAAGCCAAATCCCAAGGTATTTATAAGAATCCGTTATTTAATTCTGATGTCAGTATTTTACAAAATATTGGTGGCCTTGGGCTGTTTACTGCTCTTTGTTCGGGTCGTTGTCTCTTTGACGCATTCCCTGTTTCCATTCTCAATTTATTTATTTTTTGTATATTAGAATACATGGAAATGCTGAATATAGCACTATTGTAATAAGAAGTAACACAAATATATACAAAATTTCAAAATGTTGGCATAGGTTGAATGAACCAGTATGCTATAGGTGGGAAAATTTAATTACTAAAACAACACCCTCCAATAAATGTTGACATTACGTATATGTAAGAGAATGATAATCCCTTTCTTCATTATTAAGTACGAGCGTTAGCGAGTACTTATCATGAAGTAAGGGATTATCATTCTCTTACAAACTTAGAATATTGTAAAGTGCTCAAGGCTCCAATAAACCCTTGATTGGCTTTGATCAAGAATCGTTTCATTGTCAGTTCAATGTTTATAAGTAATGCAACTATTCTATTTTATGTATTTCATTTATGGATAGGTCTTGGTAATGACGGGACTATCACATATTAATTAGCCAAAATTTTAATGAATGTCAATCATTTTATGAAATAAATAATAATTGGCATTTTATTTTTAAACAAATCCCCCAGTAATTATCTCCAGGTGATTGCTATTTGAATTTTATTATGTATACATTGACAGATTTAAACAGTGTACGCTTGAGGCTAAATTGCTCTCAGGTTAAGTTCAAACGAATTGTTTTACAAAAGGCTCATCTATTCGAGAAATAATGAGAAATAACACCGGTGCATTTCATTTGCGCGTATTACCATTACATTTGCGCGCATTACCATTACATTTGCGCGCAAAAATCATTACGTTTGCGCGCAGCTTTTGATTACATTTGCGCGCATTCTTTTACAGGTAAACTCAGGTAAATACAGGTAGATTATACTTATTTATTTAACTATAATTTTCGAGCAGGAAAAGTCCGTTTTGTTGTGAGCAAGCACTTTGTCCTGGAAATATATACAGACAAAAATGTAAAAACATAGTAAGTCTTAAGATTAAAAGTATTGATTTTACATGTCGTAACGTGCACAAAAATACACGGATGTGCTGAATAAAATTGCTCATTGTAGTGCGCAAGGAATGTTTCAGGTCCGTTTGAAGGAATGTTTCAGGGCCGTTTGTAGTAATGATTCCGGGTCGTTAGTAGTACACCTGGATTCTGCTGACGGTAGTGATGCCCAAAGACGTAGAGGAAATAGGGAATCTGGTGAAATACCTTTGTAATTATTAACGGCGCATCGACATGAAGTGTTCTGTCGATACGGAAAGTAAAACCATTGTACACAAATGATTCCCCCCCCTGATTTGTTTCTGACAAACGAAACTTTATGTGTGTGCCTTGACGCAACTTTACGAACTGATTTAAATTATTTATTTAATCGCTATTCGATAAAATTATGAAACATAATGCTATTTACTCTGAAATATTCGCAATTAAGTTACATGTATGTCTTAAGCTATTACGGGATTTTTCATGATCAATGTATATTTTTGTAGAATTCAATATGAAAAATATATAATTTAAATTTACAAATAGAATATGTTAAACACTCATATTAACTCTATTCATATTTGATATTATGAATTATTTTTATTTTACCTGTGTTACCTGTAAAATGAATGCGCGCAAATGTAATCAAAAGCTGTGCGCAAGCGTAAAAAAATTTTAATCCCCAAATGCGCGCAAATGTAATGATTTTGTGTTGAAATGGATGTCGAATCTATTAAGGTAAATAAAAACGAAAAATATTTTCAGTTCAATATCAGGAAATAGTTTGTGTTCAATAAATATTTCCGGAAAAAATCGCAACTATTAATTTATAAAACTAAATCGAAATTATATACCGAAACCATAGGAATTTTTATTTAATCAATGTAAAACGTTGCACGTGTGTTCATTTTCTTTCATTCTTATTTTGTGGTTTTTAGCTACGAGAAACGGTCATCTGCGCGCTTTTAATTACGGAAAAATTCGACAAGCGATTAACACTTTAACTGATTTTAATTTCCTACCCAGCATTCAAAATCGGGCTAAAACGTCACAACCCGATGATGTATGTCAATCAAAAAAGTTACAAATATTCGATTTTCTCCGTTATTAGAGGGAATATAAATTTTGTGAATGTGTTTTTTATGTTATAATAAACATATTTAGATGATAAGTAAAGAATCGCGAATTTACCCTGTAATAAGTCACCGTACGGCCTTCATCGACGAACAAAACCTTCAGTCTTGTCTGGTCACGCATTTCTTTCACGATCAAAATAACGCGTTGCCTGATCTTTCAGGATCAATTTTGAAGAAAAATTAACCAAATCCTTCTAGCTTTCAAACAAATAATCTGAACCTTTTCAAGAAAAACATCATTTCCGTTTTACTCTACTATCTGACACACAAAAGATTGAGTTTCATACATATCAGTAATTATTGGAATAACCATTATAGCTCAAAAATACGTTTTTTCTTGAGTGATTCGTATACGATAATGTGTCCCCTTTTGTTCTTTCTCAAAAAGTACTGCATTTTTTCTTTACCTTAGCGCACCGTATTATTCAGGAAGTTGAACCGGCATTTTGACAGACACATTTTTTTTAAATTTTTTTCGCGTTTTGATAATGCAACGGATATTTTCACAGATTTTGCAGTTGCACCGGAATTCAACGTTACACATATTATATACTTAAAACATGTTTACAGTACGCGACGTTTGGTGTGATTGAACACGTCCTAATTTTATGTACTCTCTTGGGTTAGATACTTGACTGATTAATCTTTATTTACATATTACGATATCAGACTTTGAACTAAAATAATTGCATACATATCTCACTTTACATATTGTCACACGGTCTTTCATTTCATTTAACAGTCACCGTGATCAAGAGTTTCATTGTTTTCTGCTTTCATAAATTTCGTTAGGAAAATTCCTTATGAATGTGAACTATTGTTATACATGTGCATACACTTAGAATGAAATGTTTTTTTATGGATTTCAACGACTAGTTCATCAAAGGATGCAACATTTCTACTTTTGACCGAGAAACGTGAAAGATGTTTGTTTCAAGCAAATGGTGTTATTTACTTCTAGCATTGTTAAAAGAGACGTTTTCAGGCAGATCATACGACAGCAAACTTCCAGCAAAACATGGTTTAAAAATAAAAACAAGTTTTACAAATCATCAGTTACCAGGGCAAAATTCAGAGCTCAACATGGAGAAATATTTTGGTGAGTACATCTTTATTGATGCTTCATACGTTAAGGGTCTTTGTATTAGTAGCAAACTACTGCAAGGGGTTGTTCTATTGAGCTGAAAAATGTGAAAAGTCTAGATCCATTTTATTTTATAGACAAAACTCCCTCTGAAAAAGTTTGTTTAAACTTTCGTAAATTTATATTGGGGCACGATCTGAACTTGGAAGATTGCCAGTAAAACATTTCATTCAATTCAGTCTTTGATTTATCTAGCAAGACTCTACACCGAAAACATAAACCGCCTGCTAAAAGAGGCTTTTGTGCTGTCAAGATCTCTTGACAACAACAGTACATATTCTTGGTATACATATGTCAAGAATATTGTACCTGGTAGCGATATCTTCCATAAAATAGAATATTGTATAAATTTGAATAAAGTTAAACCACTCAAGATTCTGATCAAGAGAGAAAAGAAGATAAATATAAGATTTAATTGAAAATAAATTAAATAGTTATGATGAAAAAAATAAGTTATTTTTATACAAAAATATAAAACTTGGTCAAGATGAATTTTACTTATGGTACCACGATTTTATTATAAGAAAGTGTTTCACCAAACTCCGTATAAGTGACCACAATCTTAAAATTGACAAGGGTTGATATTTTAAAACACTCCAAGAAGACATCTTCTAATTTTTATATTTGTAGCCATGTTCTTAAAAACGAGGAACATTTCCTTTTGGAGTGTACTATAAATAATCAATTACAGTTGGATCTATTTAAAAAATAAAAATGGGAAGACGAATTTATATCACTTCCAAAAGACCAGAAAATTATTGAATAAATAAACCCTTTATCAAAAGAACATGTGAAACTAATTGGCTATTTTCTTAAACAGTCAGTAGAACCGAGGACAGAAGCAGCTTATTTTTTCATGGTTTTTACATATATATTTCTTGACTGCATTAATGATATATATATAAACAAGTCTAAATTGAAAACATAAATAAACGGATCACAAGATGTAACAAAAAAGATCTTATTATTAATTTATTACCAAACAAAACAATAAACTTGCGGAAAAGATGGTATACCGCAAACATGAGGTGCAAACATTTGTACATCATATCCGGTGTATATATATACAAGTCTAAATTGAAAACAACGTTCAAACCTATGATTGCGTTGGATAAAAACCGCAATTTTTATACGTGTGCATGCAAAACAAATTTCTTGGTAGAGGGGTCTAAATAGAGCACAAACAACATTTTCCAAAAGACCAAAAGTGAATGTAATGTTTCCCGGCAGAAAAACTAAGTCCATTTACAAGTAAAATACGGAAAAACAGGAATTTTATTTTCACAAAATTTACTTCTCGATACTATCTTATGATCATAAACAAGCTTCTGTCCAAGTTTGGTAGAAATCCAGAATAGTTTAAGAAAGTTATTAAAATTTCAAAAACTTTAACCACAGAGTGAATATTTGTGGACGCCGCCGACGACGACGACGACGACGACGACACCGACGACGCCGACGGAATGTAGGATCGCTATGTCTCGCTTTTTCGACTAAAGTCGAAGGCTCGACAAAAATGGATCTTGCATAATAATTTAATACCAAACAGAAAACAATAAACTTGCGGAAAAGATGGTATACCGCAAACATGAGGTGCAAAAATTTGTACACCATATCCGGATTTCGACAATTAATGTCTCTTCAGTGATGTTAGGGATCGAAACGGTATTTGGAAGGCCATATAATTTACCTCAATTTATTAAAGAGTCGAAATAGGATGAACGGATCATATAAACCCGAAGGAAAATATAATACAAGCCCAAACGAAAAAATATAAACAAGTCTAAATTGAAAACAACGTTCAAACCTATGATATATATATAATAACTCGTCTCAAATTTAGCCCAACAATGTTAGATCTGTAAATTTACGTTCGCAAATTTTTGTTCTTCCCTCAGCGGGATTCGAACTCTTGCTTCTGTGACATCGTGGCAACTCCACCTGAACTGTGTCCAGCGCCCTACACTACTCGACCAACTAGGCTATAAAATATAGCTTTCGTTAGACGAGTAATGCCTTTCCTCGTCGGCTTTATCGAGGGCAGTACATGATGTAAATTGGCAAGTAGGAAGTCTATCTTTTCAGATCAGCTAAGTTTTGTCCGTCGTAAAGGATGATAATGTAATTACCATGCCGTCACATCAAATTATAATTTCATTTTAATATATATGTATGTTACAGTAAATTTGTAAAATCCCTGAAATAATTAGTGATTTTATAAAATCACTAACAGTTTCAGTGATTTTGTAAAAACCTGAAATTGTTAGGGATTTTATAAAATCACTGAAAATATTGCTAGGGATTTTGTAAAATCCCTAATTGCAAGTTTATACTTGATATCAGAAATGTATTTTTCTTGATATAGATAGACAATTCATTCCTTTTTGTCGAGCCTTCGACTTTTGTCGAAAAAGCGAGACATAGCGATCCTACATTCCGTCGGCGTCGTCGTCGTCGTCGTCGTCGTCGTCGGCGGCGGCGTCCACAAATATTCACTCTTGGTTAAAGTTTTTGAAATTTTAATAACTTTCTTAAACTATCCTGGATTTCTACAAACTTGGAAAAGCTTTTTAT
>JAASAO010000322.1:0-31849 GCA_017311375.1 Mytilus coruscus | reverse complement strand
AACCACTATTACAGAAACACACTATCAATGTCACTAACAGTCATTTTATCCATGTTTATTTTTATCTTAACTTCTCTGTAACCTTTGTTCTAGCATGGTTTTCTGAGAATAAATTAGAAAGAATTCTGCTTAAGCCGATGCTAGGGACGACTTAAACTTGTAGTGAGGTGAGAGTTTTTGCTCCGTGTTGAAGGCCTCACAGTGACTTTGAGATGAAGAACAGCAATAAAAGCGCTGTTCCTTTGCTTTTGTGTTTTTGCTGTGCATGTACTGATTTTGTGTCATGGATGTATACCCCATATCCTTTGCTGTGCATGTACTGATTTTGTGTCATGGATGGATACCCCATATCCTTTGCTTTTGTGTGTTTTTGCTGTGCATGTACTGAATTTGTGTCAAGCATTAAGAAATAAAAAAATGTCTTGAATGATGCAAAATATTATATCACTTCCAAACTTACATTTCGTAGTTTTCAATATGTAACGTTCTGCTGACAATTAGTCACATTACAGTTGTTGATGACTGCAGTCTTTTATAATTGTTGAAATTCGTTGTATAATTCATGTCATTGGTTTTCTTTTAATGAATATTTCCGTTTTTGCATTTTTTTTTTTTTTTATCTAATTCTAAACGGTATGAGTTTTATCTAGTGTTGAATGCTTTACGGAAACCTGTAATATTCTTTGTATGTTTGTCCATCTGTCTCTTTTACGTTTGACCTTTTAGCAATCGAAATACATTTCACAGATTTTATACGAACGTTTCGTCCTAGAGAGGATCACCAACCCTGTGTTGACAATGTTATACACTGATATGGTTATTTCTTTAAATCTACTGTTAATGAAATTTTGAATTTTGTTAAAAGTTAAGGTTCTTCAACCATAGGCATAGATAGCCTTTATTGTATTTAGCTCAATATTTTTTCGGAATTGTTGCTTCCCAATGCAAATTCGTTTTTTTTTTTTTATTTTTGCCTTCTAACTGTTTGGATATAAGTGCCACTGATGAGTGCTGTGGTACAAAATAAATTTTAACTGACATCTTTAACGAGTTTTATACTTATGTAAACAAACAAACACTTTGCAATACCATTATTCTCATATATTATCGAAGTAAGAAGGAAAATATGCTAGACAATTTAAATTTTCTTGTTTAGGATAATTCAACAAAAGCACAAACAACGCACGTAATACATACTAAAACTTGCACATGTATATCATGTATATGTGTGTGTGTGTGTGTGTGTGTGTGTGGGGGGGTTAACAAGTCGAAAATTAACAATGGTCCATAAAACATTACAGATTTTAATAAAATGAATAGCAAAACATATAAACGTCATTTCAATACATATTTACTACTGGAACGCATTCTTTTGTAGTTTAATTTTGACCGACTTTGTTACTTTGTACAATGATTATCTCTTTCATTTAAAACAAATAGTACAACACAATAGTTAGTTAAAATAGTTGTTTAATACCATTGATTATGGACAGGTGTCAAAACAATAAACATATCGAACCGTTAAGCTACTGCAAATTGTCTAATTGTTAATGGTACGATGGTAACGACGAACAAATGTGTAAACATGTTATTCGATACATTAAGCAGATATCAATAGGTGTATTGTTATAAGTTATTGTGTTATCGTAAATCAATACATTTTCCTATTTTTAAAATTGTGCGTATGGATTGCATGCCTCTATGAACAAACAAATCATCTTATATATTATATACATTATTATATTTTTACAGTTATTTGCATCCTGATAATGAAAGATATTATA
This sequence comes from Mytilus coruscus, assembly GCA_017311375.1. Lineage (NCBI taxonomy): Eukaryota > Metazoa > Mollusca > Bivalvia > Mytilida > Mytilidae > Mytilus > Mytilus coruscus. The sequence continues at coordinate 30,065 of JAASAO010000322.1, read as the reverse complement.
ATTTAAACTACAAGTCAGAAGATAACAAATACTAATTCCAAATATCCCTGTTCACAACAATTTTACAAAAACAGACGAAAAGATAAAAAGCCTGGTACGAGTAAATTTAGTGGTTTGTTCGGTATTCCTACACTGACTAGAAAAGTTAAAATGATCAACGTTTTCTTTGATTCTGTATATTTTATACGAAACTTTTCAATCAGTCAATCCGTATTACTGCTTTATCTATTATTAATTCGTGTCAAAGGGAGATGCAAAAGATACTAAGTGACTTTTCAACTGATGAAGTCGAAAGAAAAAAAAAGACAATGGCATGGCAAAAATGACAAAACGGCAAAAGACAAACAACAGTGCACAAAACACAACACAGAAAACCCTTAACGACTGAGAAACACGAATGTCACCAAAAACAGGGGAGATGTAAGGTGCTCTGCCAAGGTAGGCTGATTCTACTCCATATATGGCACCTGTTGTGTTGCTCGTCTAACTACAAACCCGATGATCAGTTTAGTTTAGTAGGTCGCATTCGAGGGGTAGTGGACGGGATTGTAGTTTCGACAATTGGATTATATCCGTCCTCATCTGTAGAACATATATACCATAACGGTCAACCAACCCGTGATGGCGTCCGTAAAATTATCCAAAGGATGATTTCAACTTCACCACTTGAACCCTTGTTTTAAATGCTTAGTTATAAGCTCTGACATGTACAATTCCTCCTGTCAGATCTCTATCAAACTCAAATCAGGGTTTTATATCTGCAATGTCTCGGAAAGTTAGTGATAATCAATTTTTGTTAACGTTATTTTAAGAAGTGTTATGACTTTGGAAAACTGAATTGAAAACGTTTTTCGAAATAATGGGATTCTCTACCCCATGAAAATATTCTCTTAGCTGTATATGGCAAAACATTTTGGAATTTAAGGCCCTCATTGCTCCTCAATTTTGTATTTATTTGGCTTTTAAACTCTTAGAGCGTCACTGAGGAATCTTTCGTACGCACGTCTGGCGTACAACATTTTAATCCTGGTATCTTTGACGAGTACTGTTTTATGGCTTAACTTCCTTAAGATATTGATAAAATCTTTATATTTTAGACCACAGGAGATGCGGACCACAGACAGATGAAATATGTAAAACGCGGAGGGCATTGGAACTCTGTTCTTTTAAGGTTGATATTTGTGCCGTTGTATCCAAGAAGAAATCCAAAACATTAAGGCATAATGGAGGCTGTAAACAGATAATATATAGTGAACAAAGAAGTCATGGAAACTAATTTCATTTTCTCCTTACATAAGTATCAAAAGTCATGTCTGAAAATTTTCTGTAGTAGTAATGCACTTCAGAGTTGCATTAAGGAACATCTGTTTGCCTTATTTTTGACGACTGATATCTTTAGATACCAAACTATATTTAAAAAGAAGATGTGGTATGATTGCCAATGAGACAACTGTCCACAAGAGACCAAAATGACACATAAATTAACAACTATAGGTCACCGTACGGCCTTTAACAATGAGCAAAGCCCATACCGCATAGTCAGCTATAAAAGGCCCCGAAATGACAATGTAAAACAATTAGTCGTCTGATCAGTAATTGTACCGATTGGATCCAATTCCGGTTAAGACATTTTGACTGAATGATGATTCGTTTTGTGCTTGATCCATTGAGACTATAATCCTGTGTGTGTACATGAGACAATTTTGTCAATATACTGGAACTAGAAACAACTGTCGTACAAGTTGGGGGTAGCTAGCTATTTAATAATTAAATCAGGTTTATCCCACCATAGTCAGAAATATGACAGCTGTTGTCAACTTATGTTCTTTGACAACGTTCGATTTTGCCAGTTGTCATGGACCTCCCTTTTAAAATGTACCTTAGAGGTATTTCTGTTATACTTTTTGCCTTCAATATCATAATGTAGAATAGGAAAATGATAAGACAAAGGCAACATTTTCCTTGTCATCTGTTTACCTCCAGCGAAACAAGCCGTTATAATATAACGGTACCACTTTAACTGAACCAGATGTGCGTTTTGACTATTAAAGTCTCTTCAGTGAAACTCGAGGTCAACATATTTGAAAATCTAAAACTTGTGTATAAATTGATGAGCGTATTAAACCAAAAAGGACAAAAATATAACCAAAGCCGGACAAGGAATATATTGCTTAATTTAAGATAACTGCGTCATTTTTGCCACAAACTTGAGGATCCTGCTTAAATATGTCAATGATTTGTACCTGGTGATAAGACATCATTTAGTATCGTTTCAGCAAACACCTTTTATTCTTACCCAGGGGCCTCGGTGGCCGAGTGATCTAAGTAGTTACTACTGTAATCACTAGCCTGTCAACACTGAGGTTGTGAGTTCGAACCCCGCTCGTGTGGGTGCACTCGACTCCAATCTTAATTGACTAGGATTGTCAGTTTTCCTATCGAAGGTCGGTGGTTTTCTCCGGGCACTCCGGCTTCCTCCACTAATAAAAACTGGCCGCCACGAAATAGCCCAAAAGCGGTGCTTAAAAGTGGCGTTAAAACACCAAAATAAAAAATCAAATCTATTCTTAGCCAACACTTCACCGAATTCCTACATATTCTTAGAATTTTGAAGCTTTTACTCCAAAGAGTTTGTATAATTCAAAAGCTAATATATGAACAACAAAACGTAAGCTTTATAGTTTTTTTTTTATTTTAGATGACTCGAATGCCAAGAAAGAAGAGATCAAACCTAATGAAGTATCAATGAAAGAGGACTGTTGAATCTATATACATTTTTTTATCTCATGCAGTTGAAATTCTTCGAATGTGCGGATATGTAACGTGTAGAAACCAGTAAAACCAATATGCATTATTATATCAAAATAAGAGAGTGCCTGTCCATATGTCAAGGAAACCAAACTGAACAGGATAGAATATGTTTCAGCTTTGTGTTGGCAACATAATTGAATGTTTCTTTTTCTCCTTGCTTTATAGTATTCTAGTATATATTTCTAAAAGGCACCGTTCTTATTTAACAGTTTATCAATGGTTTGTAAGCATTTACGAGGTATAAGTTCGGTTCATTATAAATTTATACCCAGATTTCATTAAGATCTTTTTCCAAATTGATATGTTGAATATTTAGTCTTAGTACTCGCATGTGCAGTGTTTTATTCCTCTATTTATTATCAAAATCTACATTTTGCCAATGTATTTTCTTCTGCTTAACCAAGCGGAAAAGCTCCAGATAATATCCATTTTTGTGCAAAAATCTGAAAATTCAGCTCTTTGGCGTCATCTTAATAAAGTCAATGTAAAATTTGACGTTATGCCTAAGCACCTTTACATTTCCTAGAACTGTTTGATACTTGATTGCACACTTGGAGTTCGGTATTTTGTAATTTTACTTTTGTTGTTATTTCTAATACAGAGCCCCATGTACCAAAATATATATTCCTTTATAAATATAACAATTATAATGCCACTCTTGTCGACGATATATCATTTCTCAAACAGACACAAAACGAAACAAAAAGCGGGCAACTAAACTAAATCCAAACAAATATCAACAAAACAACAACGAGGTGTTATAAAATTACTCCAAAAGCAAAACGAACTTACAAAAACAAAATAAATGAATAAACAATAGACCAATATACAAAAACACAAAATGATGAATCAAATCAACTATTACGCACCCATGCACAAATTAAATCAGTATATTTTCCTCAAAATCAAGGTCAATCTCATCATACATTATTTTATTTCTATGTAAATGCATTAATAACCGAAATGAGTAAGTAATCATTATCTGCATCAACAATGATATATCGACACTTTTTGACTGAAATATTCGAAGGATATTTATCAATATTTAAAGGTTAGTTGTATTACATATACATATAAATAGTTCCATATCTGTAATTTGAAAGAGAATGATGTAATAAACATAATTAAATGGACAGACACAGACTTAAAAGTTAACATTGTTTTGTATTAATGAAAATCAAAATAAGTTAACTATAACTATTTTCTAATATATAGAAACAAAAAAGCAACATAAAGCATACAAGATATACGTAAAACTATAACTTCTTGGATATCAAATAAATATATCCTATATGTATATGGTAAATAATCTCTAAAATGACCGATATGAATGTATGATAAGTGCTCTACAATATGCGATTTAAGAAATAATTTTATGTAATAAAAAGAGTCACGTGCTAAAAAGTGTTATTGATTGTTTAGACTGTTTTAATATATTTATGTTATTATCATTTCAACAATAATAGTCATCCTTTTCCTTATTCTAAATATCATTTAATTATTATTAAACAACTGCTTTTCATTTACATGTATCAAATTGAATTAGATAATTATTGCATTTTATATCGAGATTATTTCATGTTTCTTTCAAATATCAGTTAACGTAATAAAACGTACAATCATTGAAAAGAAAAGTATTCATTAGCTGTGCATTTTCAATTGCATTTTTCACTGGTGAAGTATTCATTATGATTGCTCTGTATTAGATATATAATATGAATTCACACAACCGTCGTCCTCTAAATGTAATATATGTAACAACATGGCTATTATATAAGAGAAACATTTTGTAAACTGTTGATTCAGTTATAGTATACAATGCAATTATAGTGATTGCCAACACAATCATGGCTCGTTAAACGTTTTTGACTTGTATGTGGATTTCCATGGCGGTTGATGCATGTATAACAGGAGGCGTCTACCAATTTCACGAACCCATGTGTTACTTTTTTTGGAATTCACGCAATTACCCAGATTTTATTTCATACCTTCTTGTGTATGTTGTGTACATGATATAAGATAGACAATGGGAAACTTCTTACAAGAAAGCTATTGGACAAAGCATTCAATGTAGTAAAGTTGAAGTTATCAGCACGATTTGGTTGCCCGTTATTGAATATATGTGTCACATTTGACCGATATGTTTAAATTGTCATTACCGTAATTCCGTTTGTTTTTCTCGCATATGATAACACTAAATGAAACTCATCTCATACTGTGTACCTACATAAATAGGATCTGCCGACCCTCCGGGGCACTTGAGATCAAACCCAGTTTTGGTGGATTTCGAGTTTCGCAGTTTTAATTTTCGATGTAGTGTTTTGTAGGCTTTTTTTCTCTCTTCGTCGTATTTTGTTTTTACCATTGCGTTGTCAATTTCTCTTCGACTTGTTGTTTAACACCTGCTTTTGGTATCATTCACCTCCTCTTCGAACTACTGGTGCAAGTAATGAATGAAACAAAAATGACATACAAGCTGTGTAATGAGATCTGTGTTTAGAAAGGCAATGACATAACAATTGAAACGTTTTATTATGTATGAAATGACACCATTTCAATATGTTGGAAAACATGTATTTGAAACATATAACTTTCATGGGAAGTGACCTATTGTTCAAACAAAGAGAGGTTTTATATATAAAAAAAAAAAAAACGGTCAGTTTAAAACCGAGCGTTAAAACAATATTTTCCTCAGGTTACATTACATTTTGTGTACCTGCATAATAATACTATCTGTATACGGAGTTCTTGTATAAATGTATCAGGAAATGATATTATTTTCATGATTTCCTTAAGAGTTTCAGAGATTTATAATAAGAATGATAATATTCATTCGGAGTCGTTGAAGTGCAAATATCTTGTCTTGAATTGTACAATATCGCTTGTTGGAACTTTTATCATTTTCCTTAATGTAATAATCTGAATGATTGTTATTGTCGGCGATAATGGGACGCCAATCATTATAGGCGACACCATCTACTCAGTGACGTTTAGGTCAGACTTTTTTTTACAATAGACGTCGTCCGACCCATTATTCATTCAGAACTTTAATCGAAAAAAACTCTACTTGGCGGATTATAGCTTTGAGGACAAAATTAAACTACGCTGAGTATTTGGTGGTAAAATAAGAAAACAAATATATAATGGGTCAATTACAAGCCACATGAACAATAAGAATAGGGAACAACTATTCAGGCACTATCTTTCAGTAGCTGTGAATACTTTTCGATCTTTTATCTTTGTGTCAGTTGGGATTTTTTTTATGCTTCAATTCTATCTGACCAGTCAACCCTTTCCCAAATACTTTTTACAGTTTCATGGTATTTTGCGATGATGCACCACTGTAAATAATCAATCGCATACATGTTTGACCCCGCCACACATTTCATGCGCCTGTCCCTAATAAGGAGCCCGTATTTCAATGGTTGGCATTGATACTGCTTGCTATAATAATTATCTTTGATCATCTTAAAATGAATATAATGGCTTAGGTTTCTCATTTAGATTGCTTCACATTTTGTAATGTTGGGGATTTGTACAGTTAACAATATGGTCTGGGTTTTCCTCAATGTTGAAGTCCGTACACAGACCTTGAGCTGCTTCCAACCGCTCTAGCTCCATTTTGGAGATCATAACTTCCTGTGGTTTTGACATTTACTAGTACCTGGATTTGTATATATCTAGTATGGCCGGGTAAAACCAAAGACTTTCAAATTGGTATTTGCACGCAGCATCAAGGAGTAAGAACAGATGCTGGTTGACTCGGAGTCAGAATAATGTGTTCGGTTAGGGTGACATGTCTTCATACAGATTGTTGAATTGTGAACTACCATGTGAAAGAATCGGCTTAAGGTGTCTGTCAAGTACAAAGCAGAGTTAATATTCATATTACATTTTCATGTTATCGTCCTAAATATACGTTTAATTAACAGCCATCATCATCATCATCGTCATCGCCATCATGATCATCATCATCATCATCATCATCATCATCATCATCATCATCATCATCATCATCATCATCATCATCATCATCATCATCATCTTCGTCGTCGTCGTCGTCGTCGTCGTCGTCGTCGTCGTCGTCGTCGTCGTCGTCGTCGTCGTCGTCGTCATCATCATCATCATCATCCCCGTCATCATCATCCCCGTCATCATCATTCCCGTCATCGTCGTCATCATCATCGTCATCATCATCATCATCATCATCATCATCATCATCATCATCATCATCATCATCATCATCATCCTCGTCATCATCATCATCATCATCATCATCATCATCATCATCATCATCATCATCATCTGATATACTATATCTTATAGGTGTCTCAATATATTATATCTAAACGCTTGCTTTACACATATTGTTTGAAGATTTAAAATACAAATCAACAAAAGGTAAATCTGTTTATTCATAGTAATGTATATTTACGGATATTGAAATCTATTTAAAATACAATAATTCTATTATTTGTATTATAGAAAATTTGTGTCTTTCTTAAACACAGAATTGTTGATGCATATTTTTCAACAAAAAGCAGGGAAGGAATTACCAAAAACCAAATAACCTCTAAAACAGATATCAAAATCAGAAAACCCAACTAAATTGAGAAAAATGACATATAATATTATTAAAACCAATTGGACTATCCATTTATTTCATTTCAATGTAAATATTTAACTCAACTTAGTAATTAACATCAGTTATCTATGTAGTATGCACTTGTCTCTTAAGTGAAATCAAGTACACGCATGTTAGTTAATACTCCATGTACTAAAATTCCTCCAAAAATATAATATATCACTTGTATTCTCCTGTCTTGTTTTGTATAGAAAACATGTATCAAGTTACAAATAGAGTATTCGAAAGTTCTATGTTATTCATTTTGTGATATACCATGTATACACAAATGTCTTCTAAACTGACTGAAACGTACATTAACGAAATCGTTTACATGTTTTGAAAATTAACACATGAGAATAAAAGGAAATTTAACTAAATTTTTCTTTTCCTTATTAAAAAGAATAAATCAATTAATAAAAACACAAATACATTTAGTCACTTTTGCCACTTCTCAAATATCCTTGTTTGAAACATGGCATATTTATAAAATCATAAAATATTTGTTCTCATAGATAATACGGGTAATAATGCAGGGTATAAGTCAAGAAGACAACCCAACAACAAAAATAATGAATAATTGAAATGTGTTAAAGACACCTTTTTAGTAATGGCCGTTTTGGATGGCAGATTGCAGTTATGTTATTGCATACTCAATTTCACTCCTTTTTCTAAGATGGTTACTCTAGAAAATTCTATTTATTAAAGCAAATGTAGATTTGAGTCTTTGAAAATAGAACATAATGTTTGTTTTAGATATCCATTACATTTTGGCATTTTCACATACTTTATCTCATATGTTAATGACTGCAAGTACAATACTACAAGAACAATTCGGTATTTGCTCTGTCTTGTTCTATACAGGAAAATGTACCAAGTGAACATATCATTTGACCTATGGTAGGATGAAGGATTACAAAATAAGAAGAGGTTAAAAGTATAAAATGTAGCATAATATTTATCTTTCAAATCTGGATCTGAATAACAATAAACAACATTTTTTAAAAGACAAAGTAATAACATTTACGTAACTAATTGTACTACACCTTACAATTAATTTCTCTTTTGTGATCATCGAGGCCTCAATATTTGAATATTCAAAATGTAATACAAACACTGAAGAGCTGATGATAAGACAATCTATAGATTACTACTTGTAAGTCCTTCAAAGTAATCTCAGGTGAAATACGTATCATGTTCATTCTGTATTACAGTTCTTCAGTTGGAATATGTATAGTATTGCGTCTGAAATAAAACAAAGTAAAGTACAGTTAGCCTTATGCATGCCATATATTTCTCTATTAAACAATGATAGATATATACTCATGCACATAACTTTTTCGGTGAAATGTAATATTTACAACACTTAAACATACTCGCTGAGTTTTAAATATCAAAGAGTAAAATAAATAGAACAACCTTGAGTTGTTTTTGTGAATGAGTTACACCTGAAGTTAATCGGCGTAGATGACGTCATTATACACTCGGTTCTTACTGTCACGTAATAACATAAGAATTTGGGCAAAGGAAATATACGGGAAAGTGCATGAATTTGAAAGTCGTCTATATGAACGGACGACAGTCATATATGTACGAAAAGAAGCATAAAAAAAACATAAATTAAATGGTTAGTTATAAAACCACAAAACATTGTAAATTTCTTTGTTTGGTTTTGTTTGTTTGTTGTTTTTGTTGACAACTTATAACAGTTGGCCATGTGGAACAGAATTTGCTCAACCTTCCAAACCACCTAAGACTAATCGAAGTATTTTGTAGGGTTCATGTTGCTTCCGTTTCCTATGTTGTGTTTTGTAAACTGGTGTTTTTTTTTATCGTTGTTCATTTTTGCTACTGTGTTGACAGTTATTCAATGACTTCATTATGAGTTTTCATCTTCTGGTTCTCTTTCTTAATAGTTTGTAGCAAAACATTCGGTTTTATAACATTAAGATTTAAACTGTCAGGGTAAGTTTTGGCTACCCATGCAAATTTCACGTGAATTTAAATTCATGTGAATCTCACGTAATTTCACCTCAAACGAGCTTATACGCGGAACTCACGTGAAATCATTTTATGTGAGTTTCACATGAATCTCATGTGAAACTCATGTGAATTTCACATAAAAATCACATGAATTTTTTTCACATGAAATTCACATGAATTTTTAAAGTAAAGTAATTCAAATAAAACTAATTTTTCAAATTTGATTAAAATCATGAAAAATACCAATTGGTTTTGGTAAAGTTCACATGAATCTGAATTCACGTGAAATTTACATGAAAATTTTCACGTGAGATTCATGTATAAGCTCGTTTGAGGTGAATATCACGTGAAATTTTCACGTGAATTTCATGTGAGATTCATGTGAAGTTCACGTGAGCTAATTTTGCCTGTGTATACATTATTATACTTTAAATGTCCGTATGGTTTTATGTTTTCTATCAGAATATCTATTAAGGTCTCTAAACGTTTCGACGCGAACTTTCATTATATACATTTTCCGAAAGTCATATAGCAATGTTCTTACATACTACAAAGAGTTTTAACTTTGTCTTTCCTGATAACAATTTAAAAAGCCAGGGACGCTTGGAACAAAGTTTTAAGCCAAAACATCACTCTTTGGACAAAACGACCCACAGTTGATTTACAAACTACGTCAATTGGAAACTTACTTCGTTGTTATTTTGAAGAAAATGATAAAGGTCATTCTTTTACAAATACCTATTGAAGAATAATAAGTTTGACAGGTAAATATAACCCATACTGATAGATTTAAGACGATTAAATTTAAGAGCCAATCCGCCAGAAAACCATGCAATATTCAGAAAATCGTCCAAATCGACAATCACAACTTGACAAATTTTTATACATCATCTTAATCCTTGCCATAAAATAAAAGAATTTGACCACCTAATTTTTCCCAGAATCGTATCTATTTTTAGTAACAGCCTCATTTGCATAATTCTGTAAATTCATAATGAAACCAAGGAAAAATCCAAATTTTTATGCCTTTTAAGAATGACCCAGAAGCATATTAAATGGAGTAGTTGAGTTTTAGAGTAATGTCAGCTAAAACTCATCCATTTTACTATGTTATGATCAATACAAATGAAAATTTAAACGATTTGGCACATTGCCAGGAGCAGGGACACAAAAGGCGGGGTTTTCATACATGAATTTACGTGGTTTTCATTCCTTCTATCTTGCAAGACCCATTCCGGATATGTTTGCAACTTATATCGGTTTTAACTATGGGATATGTTTTATATCAAAACAAAATATTAAGCTTGGCAAATGAATATTATATGTTAATTTATGCCTTGGAAGAATGGTGATTTTAGTCCCAAATTGACACATTTTGATTTTGATTTTAATTAAATTCTTAACACAATTGGTAATAAAATGGCCAATAAAATCATTTGAACAAGTAAAATCAATTTGTCTGAAAAATAAAATGAGACGTATTGGTACTGCAAGTGCAAAATCAATAAATTGTCTGAAGCCAGGAGTCCATCTTTTATGCTCTTCTATTGACTTATCTCCTTGGTAAGATCTCAAACATGTCAGCTTCCAGTGATGGTTTGGCAGACAAATGTTTACAGTGAAGTTTGTGACTTTAATAATCTAGGGTGAGCATGTGGGCTATCCCAGCCTTATACATCTACTTATTACAAACTATTTAAGATATCTGAATGCACTAAAGACCAAAATAGCATTTCCAAAAAAAAAAAAATAATAATAATTACTGCCAAGAAATTTGACAATCATGACAATAATTCAGTGAATAAACATGATAAATATTGATTGGAAAAATAAGTTCATGAACAGCAAAAGTGTTTTTAGATTTCAACGAGCAAAACAAAAGTATTCTAAATCATTCTTCGTAAAATAAAAGTGAGCGAGTTGAACCACCTTGCTCGCACCGGAATTGAGATTGAGAGTGTCAAAACTGCTCTGGCGCACCATCAATAAATCAACGACACTCTCTACCGTGGTATTGAAACCAGCATTGGTAACCAAACATATTCATACAGATACAGACTACCATTCATCTACATTTAGGAAGTCTGAATAATACTAAAAATTGGTGTAGATTTTCCAACAGGACTCCTTATTTTATATAAGACAAGGAGTGGTTTATTTTCCCATGGTTGTTACATCATCTTGTCTTTGAATATGCTCGAAGTACAGGGACTTTTATGGAATTCATTGACATGATAGTCAAGCAAGATGTCAACATCTCGTCCAACCCTCTTCCAGCAAAGCCAAAGCTGACCAAGGATCTTCACCCTTTCAAAACAGGCTGTATACAGGACGAGTTATTCCAGTAGGAACAGGTACAAATCTTACAATCAATTTTCATTTGTTCCATATAGTCAATCTGAAATTAGGGGACCAACAATTGATACATTAGCTAGATTAAAAAAGGGTGGGTGGGTTTGAGGTGAATATCACGTGAAATTTTTCACGTGAATTTCATGATTCATGTGAAGTTCACGTGAGCTAATTTTACCTGTGTATACATTATTATACTTTAAATGCCCGTATGGTTTTTTCACCCTTTCAAAACAGGCTGTATACAGGACGAGTTATTCCAGTAGGAACAGGTACAAATCTTACAATCAATTTTCATTTGTTCCATATAGTCAATCTGAAATTAGGGGACCAACAATTGATACATTAGCTAGATTAAAAAAAGGGGGGTGGGTGTTGTAGGGGCATGTGAATATTCTTTTACACCTGACCTGTTTCTAAGACATCTTATTTATTTCCTATGGCAAAGTGCAAGCAAATAATATATATCCCGTATATACATTGTTCTGTCTTGGGACCATTTGATTAAAAATCAAGGGGAGGATTAGAATGGTCAAAATATGTATGTCCTTGTCAGCTTAGGACAGAATTTTAATTTTCAAGCTATTAACCAGGGTACAATATATATTTATTTTCTGCTTTAAAAATCAATTTATAGACCAGAATCATGATAATAATCCAAATTTATTTCAACATATTCAACGTTTAGCAGGTCAGGTTTTTATTCTCTTCCCTTAGTTATATTTTCAGTTCTTACTGGAAGTTGTTCAGCTCTTTGTCTACTAAAAAACTTTTATCTCGTGGAAAAGCCTCATACAAATACATGTTTTACATACAACATACTGTACATGTAACACTAGACAACTTTATCCAGAGAATAATATTTTTTAATGAACTAATAGGCCATGGAGACTAAAAAAATCAAAAGCATTGCAAACTTTTGTAAAGTTCTATTTTAGGACCCTACATGTACATGTATGTAGATTACTTATAGAGCCCTTTTTAAAAGAAAAAACATACATTTAAACTACATGCACAGTGATGCTACAGTACCTACATTTCCTGTCTGATATATTTTATTTCATGTAAAACAAAATTGAAGAATTATTTTATAGTTTAACACTTTTTATTTGTAGGGCTATATATATGCAAGCAATGCTCAATTAAGATGAATTTTGTAAAAGTGACAATAGCCAGGTCAAACTAAATACATGTATAGAAGAAGATATTGGTAAGTTATTATTAACTTATATATAAATTTAACTGTTTGTAACATGGTAATCATACAAAGTATATGTAATCACTTATATAATAACATAATTATATGTTATACATTTGTACATCAGTTTTATTAAACAGGTCTTTGTTAACTTGGTTTTCCCATTGAAAAATCACTTTGCTAATTTTAATTTGTAGTACTATATTGGGCGGCTCCTATAGTTTCCATTCAATAACTAACAATGACTAATGAACTGTTCATACATTCCATTTCAAATATAAAAGGGGGAGATTTTTATTGGTACTTTTGAAGATATTTCACCTGTTTGATTAATTGATTGGTTGTTGGTAATGCTAATGTCCAATGGCAAATAGTTCATGCATGTTTAGGACAAGAACAAATTAAAATAAATACATTATTTGGGTTCTTTAATATGCTAAATCTAACAATGTATTTAAATAATTTAAGATGTTGCAATTGGGCCCCATTTTAAATTGGTTCACATTGATTTCAAAATGGTCCAAAATTTTTTTTCTTATTTCTACACAACTTGAATTCTTGATGTTCTTTTGATATACAAAATGCAAACGTTTTATATTTAGATTTTTTAATTTTGGTCCGGTTTTCAAATTTGTCCACATTTTAAAGTCCAAAGGGTCCAAATTTTAACTTAGTTTCATTTTAATAAAACTTGAACTCTAATTACAATGAATTAGGGTTCTTTGAATGATAAATAGAAATAATCAAATATCCTGAATATAAATATGTACTTAGATTTATGATTTTGGTCCCAGTTTTCAAGTTGTTTCAAACGGGGTCCATAATTTAACTGTGTTTGATTTCAACAATAATTTTATAGATGCTGATTCAGCCTGAATCTAACCTGTATTTAGTTTTGGGCCCTATTATGAAATTGGTTTACATTGAGGTCCAGAGGGTCCAAAATGAAACTAAATTTTAAATCTTAATTTGATCTTGGGGTTCTCTGATATGCTGAATCTATTAAACTTTATCTTTATACCATATTTATTCTGTGTTAGAAACCTATTCTTTGTCAAATATTTAATCCCATTACAAATTCAGAGCTGTTATAGCTTGAATGTTCTGTCCAAACTTGCATTTTTCTTCATCTTCCACAAAACATATCCTTTTCTGAGATAACTGGTGTTATCTTTTAAATGAAACTTTAGTGAAAAGAAAAGCACAATATGTGGATGATTATCTGATGTCAAACATTTTCAAAATGGCCACCAAGGATGGCACAAATTTCAACACTGGTTAATTTAATGAAAATTGTTAATTAGGGATAGTCGTGGTAGTTTGACTTGCTAAACAAAGTAAGGTTGTTTTTCTTCCAAAATGGCAAACATTTTCAAGAATGCCTTATATGAAAATTGACATTAAGGAATTATAGCACTTTTGACATGCCAACAAAACAATGAAATTTTTTTTAAAGATGGACACAGCAAAGGGTAAAATTTTCAATTTTGTTGAGTTTGATTTTAAAGAATATTGATATTTAGCTGTACTTTGACACAGAGAACAGATATAAAGATGGCCACCATTTCAAAGATTGTCACTAAAAGCGGTCAAATTATCACCATTGTCTGTTTTCAATGTAAAATTATATTGAGAGGTAATTTGACATGCCAAACCAAATGGAGGCAATTTTTATTGTTGTAAAGATGTTAAGGGCTATTTGGACATGCTTAAAAGGAGTGGATAATAACTATTCTGCAAAAATAATTTGGCTTTAGTTGGGAGAATTTTGTAACTGCATCCACTTACAGTAAAAGTTGTCAATTTTATTTCCTGTCAGTGGTATATATGAAATTAAAAAAAAATGTGGTATGCTTGCCAATGAGAACAAATGACATAGAAGTAAAGCTATAGGTCTTCATACGCCATATGGCCTTCAACAATAAGCAAGACCTATACTGCATATATATTCCGCCATAAAAGGCCCCAAAATAAGAAAATGAAAAAATATGAAAACTAACAGCCTGATTTATGTATGTATGTTTTGTGGTTTTCAGATCTAGACTCGCAGCTAACCTTTCTGTCAGTGTCAACAACAATTGAACTTTCACAGCAGTCAACATCAGATTGGGAGACTGATAATGCTTCTAACAGAAACAATTTCAACCAACCAAACAAGCAACAGAAACTTTCCAACTTTAAAACATCAGTTAAATCTTCCATGGGATGATGTCTCAAAAAATAACAGTTCATCATTTATGGAGATTTTAATGTTATGGTTTTTCTTTTACAAGAAAGTTAATGTACACTTGTTTTATAGTAAAACCTATAGCCGTTCAAGTATAAAAAAACACATTCAACTTTATTGAAATTTGAAGATTCATATGACTTATTTTAATTCTGTTATCTCCGAGGATGTGATGTAGAGCATTATAGGTACAGTAATCTTAACAGCTATCCAATTTCATTCAAAATTCTTTATAAATTTTGCACTGGTATATATAGACTAAGTAATTTGTTTTTCGTCTAGTTATGGGATTTTTTTTTAGAAGCATTTATGATTTTCATGTTTGTATTGACCACATTGCAGCAACATATATATAGGTACCTGGCAAATCTTGCCTTGTTAGCATACTAGGCTCAAAGGGTCATAAAAAAATTTCCATCACTAAGTGTCTGTTAAAATCATCTGTTTACAGTTTTCACTTTTAAACCATCATCTTAATAACTTTAGAAGAAGTGTCATACATTTATATATGTAAACACAATTTAAAACTTTTCAATATATATATATATATATATTGATAAAACTATCAACATGACAAGATCTAAATACCCAATTTTTTCTGAAAAATTGGTCATAACATTTATGAGCTAATGTCCTGAAATGTGTAAATTTACAAATTTTCACAGTTTTCTGCTACTATCAATATATTATAAGAACAAATTGCAAAAGTGGTTAGAAGAAACTTTTTTTTTACAGTCTGAACTTATTCTGAATTGTTTAACTTCTAATTTAAATTGATTGCTTTTGAAATATGTGTTTTTTATCGTTTTTAGGTGCACAATTTGTCAATACGATCTATATAGGCTCCTGGGAGCCTCTAGATTTATAATGAATAATTTGTATTTATGTATGATTATTTTCTTAATGTATTAAATGAAACATTAATTATTCTTTTCCATTTGTTGTTATACTTATTTATAAGTCCAGATCCTATCATATGTCAGTAGTTACAAATTAGACGGCAAAATTGAGAAAATTTGAATATGCAGGTTACCCCATTTTGTTGTGGCATATACCAGACACCAACATTATTTGCCGAGCTTGATATTTTTTTTGATTGGGTATATATAGTTATACTTTGCAAGTAGATATGTTGTTTTACAATAATAAACGGGTCTTGGAGTATTTTGGCTCTGAAAGATGACCAAAATCAGCCATTTTGGACATGTAGCTAAATAAGACATATTGAAACAGTTAAATTATACATACACTTAATAGACAGCATTGTTAATTCTATGCATTCTTACACTTAAAGTGATGTATTACTAGGAACAACTATCAAAAATTATAAATGTTACCATATTTTTATTTAAACCAACGAAATATGCCAAAAGGCTTATTTTGCTGTTTTCGAGCAATTTCATCTGTTAAAACATGGCGCTCAAAAATATCCAGATCGGTTCAATATTTTCCAAAAATTTGTGTGGTTATTTATATTACAAAGCTGCATCAATGTGCCAAATATGAACTCATTTGGTAGAAGTGACATTCGGACGGTTTTGCATGGTTTTCTGGCAGATTGGCTCTTAAATCGTTTGTGTTGCCTGATACACTATAAGACAATGCTCTATCATTGAAGACTCGGATAAAAGTTGATCCAGAAAAAACTGTTGTGCCTACAGAAATCAAGTCACACTTTTCCTTTATTCCAATGTCAATTCTTCCTCCTTTCATACACACGGCTTAAAACCTTCATATTCCTTAATAGAATGACACCATTACTTATCTAGTCAGTGATTGTCTAAACCAAATATTAAAATCTAAAACAACCACCAGTTGATTAAAAGAAATAGCGAATATTAACATCGGAGGTGAAAACAAAAACTGTAAGGAACGCCTGTACATAATTTGGGATAAGAAATTCATTACGTCTTGTTCAAAGATATTATAAGATGAACTCGATTTGAGAATTTGGAGACGTTGCAAACAGCATCATATCACTATTGATTTAACATGTAAACATTGTATTGAAATAAAAGCATGCATGAATAACCGATAATTAAAGCCAAAAATGAGTAAAGTTTAAAACAAAATATTGGATTAAATTAGCAGTTAATCATTCTCGTCATGTAATAAATGTAATTTCAGAAAGTCCAAATATTTGGAAATTTTAGATGTTTATTTTGAAGTGTACTTGTAGTAAATGTCATGAGAAAGTATATCCAAACAGCTTACATTCAACGAACAATGGCATTTGTGTATATTATTTTGTGTAAATGTTTATATATTTTTGTTGTATCCGAAAACAGTATTTTTCTCATATATTTCTACGTAAAATGTAATTTCTTATGAAGACAATATTTTTATTCAACTCTAGTCAAGTCAGTTTAGTACCTTTTATCCCCTTTTGCCAATTGTAATTTTTTCCATTGATCTAAGCGTTTTCCATCCTAGATTTTTGTATTTTATAGTTATAGTTAACAGTTAGTCGTTAGTTTTTTTTTTTATATTGTAGCTTTTACCAAATGTATGTGGCATCATGTTCTGTCAGCTCCTGATGCATTGAATTTTGAATGAATAAACTGATCTACATATATATGATTTATCTATCTGCGCAGAACAAACATGCTCCTGTTATTCTTAAAGAAGGAAACAGAATATCAGGGTTTGTTTTGAAGTCACACCAAATTACAACACACGCATATTTACTTACGGTCGAACCACGTATTTGGATAACTAAATTTGCTATCCTTTCCACCAAGGCACATAGAACCGAACCCTGTTACTGGTTTTTCACTTTTCAAATTTGTTTTCTACTGTGTGTAATTGTTATCTTTTCATATTGCAACTACATTGTTTATAGTTGTCCTTTACGTTGGACCCAATTTAATCTATTTCGATTTCTGTTCAATACCGAATCAGCGTTTGTGATTCCAAGTGCACGTAGTAATTTTTCTAATGATCCTTCGTTTTCTGTGTCTTTAGTACTTTTATGTTGTCAATTTTAACAAACAACAG
Source organism: Mytilus coruscus (assembly GCA_017311375.1). NCBI lineage: Eukaryota > Metazoa > Mollusca > Bivalvia > Mytilida > Mytilidae > Mytilus > Mytilus coruscus. Next base: position 11,873 of record JAASAO010000322.1, on the reverse strand, counting down.
TTATGTTGATAGAATTTCTAGTTTCAAATGTTTAAATAGATTGATGTATCACGACTTTAACTAGCTATAAAACTAGGTTTAACCCACCATTTTCTTTCAAAAATACCTGTCTCATGTCCGGAATATTGTGTTGTTTTCACTTGTTCTTATGAGATGTATGATTGATGGTTTGATTTTGTCAGTTTTATGGGCTTCCCTTTTTGAATATAGCTAAGAGTTCAGTATGTTGTTATACTTTTAACTCTTACAATTTACTTATATTTTAATTAAATTTCATGACAAATGTTAATATCATTTAACCTTCATCTTCAAAATAAGAACTGAGAAGCAAAAACTTACCTACATTTCTTACAATAACTGAAAAGAAAAATGATTAACAATAACTATGACAACTATACTGTGCTGATACTAATATACATGTGATATGTTAATCACACTTTTTACGCAAACGATTATTCAACATATGAAATATGTTCTGAATCGTATCCAAATATATCTCTATCCGACAGTTTGAAGAAAACGCCAAATGAGGGGAACATCACCAATTTCATAGAAAGGTTAGCTCAATTGTAAAGAAAAACAGAATAGTAAGCAATGTATTTAAGAAAAGTATATCAAAGGTTGTGGATACTTTATCACTTCTTCAATAGGCACAACAACATACAGTCACACGTTCTGATCGATGATTCTTTTTCATAATTCTGTGTTTCCTCAATTTCGGATCATATGTTTATTCACCGATTAAATTATAGGGAAAAAATTACATTTTTTTTACGATTCCTTAAATTTTGTTGGTTATCTGATTTGGATCTTAAATGATTTAAGAAATGTAAAGATTGATGAACCACTGCTGCTTTATTTAACAGGCTGGCATTGTTGTTATTCTACGAAAGAAGTAAATCAAACTTAGCAGGTTCGTTATAACAAGTAATTATTTTGGTTGTTTCAATATTTCAAAATAATACGTACAGTTTTTCAGCCGAAAATCTATAATTGACTAATATATAACATAAGTTGTTGTAATGCCTTAAGTGAAAACACCGTTTAGAAAAAAAGAACATGGGCATTAGAAAAGGTCCAAGGCATAACATGTAATGTAAATACTTATTATAAAATTATACCATATAATAACAATACTTACAGAAACTGAATCCTGTAACAGATCATAGAATAAATTAAAGTAATTGTACAATGGGATACCAAATGAGTAGACTATTTAGGAATTAAATCAAAATCAAATAAGAAGAAGACTGTTATTTTTTTATTTTAAGATAAAGAAAAATTAGCAGAAATAAAAACTCGGTTCCAATTAAACAACTTTGTTCGTCTATTTAATTCTTTTTTATTTGAATAACACTTTAAAAGAAGTACCTAATTGGAACCACATATAATCACATTCACGTCACTTTTCTCCGGCAAATCATTGACCTTAAAATTTTGTTCAATAAAAACTTTCTACTTTTTTAACTGCTAATTAAAAGTTGGATTTCTGATACACTACATAATAGAAATATGTAAATATTGTCTGATATTCCGGTGTCTAGTAACTATAACTAAATCTTAAGAAGTCTGAGTTCCTATTACTTCGGAGATTTTATTCATTTGTTCTCATTTGTATTAACAGCATTAAAGGTATAAACTTTACTGCACCGAATACACATTTCGGTATTTAATATCTCTTCAGTAATGCTGGAGTACAAGAAGGTAAATCCAGATTGACATGATGTGTTGCTTTTGTTAGACGAACAAATACCCAGCGTCAATGTTTTTCTAATACAAATGTACAAGTACTTCAGATCCAAAACATAGATTTAGAAATAGTACAACAGACAGATTTATTGATTTTGATATTTCAGTGAGTATTCAAATGTACACCTAGAATACCATAGTAAAACTTTATAATTCGAGGACTGCAAATCTCATCAAAGATACCAGGCATGCTTCATTGATTTATTAAGCATGACCGTTGGCACTCAAACAATAATGTTACAAGACTAATTTAAACAGGAAGTTGAAGAGCATAAACAGCCAAAAACTCCGGAAAGTGACTAAATATCAAGGCATAAGTGTAGGAATTCCCTCGAATATCAAACAAAATATGAAACCGATCATATAAGAAAACATGTCACGACATACTAGACCAACAATGAAATTCCAGGAATTTAGAAACCAACCCAATAATGTACTTAACTAGACGCTCTCAAGAGCCTGTGTTGCTCATATGGGAACGAACTGTGCGCCTCCTTGCCGACCTCTTCTTATTTTCATATGAATCGGAGTTCCTTCAGACACTTGTCAAAACAAGAGGATCAAAGAAGCCAGGTTATTTAATTTCACTTTCAGATATATTGATGATGTTCTTTCCATTAACAATTCGAACTTTTCTGATTGGGTTCCATTAATTTATCCACCAGAACTAGAAATTAAAGAAACAACAGACACGGCTTCCTCCGCCTCATTTTTAGACTTATACCTCGAATTTGACATACAGTCATCTCAGTACCAGAATCTATGACAAACGAGACGATTTTAATTTTGAAATTATCAATTCCCCTCACCTTAGTAGCAATATATTAACTTCACCTGCATATGGGATATACATTTTCCAACTTATTCGGTATTCAAGAGCTTGCAGCTCCTACTCAGACTTTGTAAAACGTCACCAGTGTCTGAGCAGAAAGTTGATGAACCAGGGTATGTCAAAGAACGTCTTGTCCTTTTTCTAAAAAGTTCATCGGAAGGTACCAAGAACATGTTGATAAATATTCCGTATTAACCTCACAAATAATACACGATGGTCTTCAAGTATAGATTTTGCGTAGTGACGTTGTTTATCATCTTAATAACGTGTTATAGTATTCTTTTATTTGTCTTAATTAATATTACTTTTACTGTTAAGTCCAGTTTTTTGATATATCCATTTGACGTGACTCTGTGCTTATGTATCCCGTCATACCTTGAACCACACTATTAGTTTATTTATTAATTTTACTCTTTCTGTTAAGTCTGTTATTTTGTGATATCCATTTTACGTGACTCTGTGCGTATGTATTCTGTCATACTTTGAACGACAAAATTATTTTATTCATTAATATCACTTTTACTGTTAAGTCTGTTTTTTGTGATATACATTTGACGTGACTCTGACTTATATATCCCGTCATAATTTTAACCACACTATTATTTTATTTATTAATATTACTTTTACTGCTAAGTCTGTTTTTTGTGATATCCATTTTACGTGACTCTGTATTTATGTATCTCTTTATACCTTGAACGACAAAATTATTTTATGTCTACCTGTGCGAATTTCAAACGCGCGATTTTACGCCAGTACTTAAAACCTTCCATCCTTTATAGGTGGATTTAACATAGATAAATAAAATCGTATGATATAAGCATAATGAGGATGTTAAATTTGATGTATGCCCCTGTTTGTGCTTCTTCGTAACATTTGTTTGTTTTATAGTAATTAAGATGATAACACAATGTTGACTGCTGTAACCCTATTTTTGACATTTTACCAATTGTGTCTGTTTGTTTTGTTCACGCATCGTTGTCAATATAATGGAATTTGATACGACTGTCATACAAGTGAGAGGTTTGGCTAGCCATAAAACCAGGTTCAATCCACCATTTTCTACATAAGAAAATGCCTGTACCAAGTCAGGAATATGACAGTTGTTATCCATTCGTTTGATGTGTTTGAACTTTGATTTTGCCATTTGATTGAGGACTTTCCTTTTGAATTTTCCTCAGAGTTCAGTATTTTTGTGATTTTACTTTTCACATGTATCTACTATGTCTTTGGAAATCATGTAAAAAGGTTAACATCATTATAAATAGTATTAGATACCCTAATAATGATAGAGGCCAAGTTTGGTTTAATTTGGCCCAATAGTTAAATTAAAAGCAGGTCATCCAATTTTGTCTTACAAGTTATATATATAGCACGCCATTTACGAATTAACGTATTTAATTCACGAAAAGTGCAGCTTTGAGTGGATTAAATATGATATTGAGTAAGGCGTGGCTATATTGATTTGTAACATTATTGGACTGTGGCAAATGTCAAAGGTTAAATGCTGACCAATAAAACTCTACTTTTATTTTTCAATGTCAATCAAATACAGGCGTGATACTATACTTCATTTTCAGAATATGAACACATAATAACCAAAACTGCAAAATTTCCTTAAAATTACCAATTCAGGGCAGCAACCTAACAACGGGTTGTCTGATTCGTCTAAAAATTTCAGGGCAGATAGATCTAAACCTGATGAACATTTTTTCCCAGTCAGATTTGCTCTAAATGCTTTAGTTTCAGAGATATCAATCAAAAACAGCTTTTCATCCCTATGTTCTATTTTTTAGGCATGTCGGCCATGTTGGTTTGCAAGCATGGTCAACGGACATATTTTTTTAAAACTAGATACCCTAATGATCATTATGGTCAAGTTTGGTTAAATTTGTCTCTGTAGTTTCAAAGGGCACGATTTTTGTAAAAGATTACAAAAAATTACGAAAAAATTGTTAAAACTTGACTCTAACGGGCAAGAACTCCTTAAGGGGTCAATTGACAATTTTGGTCTTTTGACTTATTTGTAGATATTACTGTGCTGAACATTACTGCTGTTTACAGTTTATTTCTATCTATAATAATATTCAAGATAATAACCAAAACTGCTTATTTTCCTTAAAATTACCAATTCCGTGGCAGCAGACTAAAACAGGTTGTCTGCTTAGTCTCAAAATTTCAAGGCGGACAGATCTCAACCTGATAAACATTTTCTCTCCTGTCAGATTTGCTCTAATTGCTTCAGTTTCAGAGATATAAGCCAAAACAGCATTTTACTCCTATGTTCTATTTTATGCCATGTTTGTTGGCAGGCGGGGTCATTGGATACATTTTTAAACAAGATACCTAATGATGATTGTGGCCAAGTTTGGCCCAGTAGTTTCAGAGGAAAGATTTTGTAAAAGTTAACGACGACGGACGACGGACGCAAAGTGATGAAAAAAGCTCACTTGGCCCTCTGGTCCAGGTGAGCTAAAAGGTAAGACACAAATTACTCCCCACAAACAATGTTGATGCCAATTCTAATACAAAGTGATATCAACACTCAAGAACGAAAAATATGTTTTGGTATTGTATGCCTATAAAAGAACATAATTATTCCATTTGAAATATATCACCGCGACAGGGTATAGCTTACTCCGTTATCAATGCATAGGTGTAGAAAATCGTTATAATATCAAACAAAATATGAAACCAATCATATAAGAAAACATGTCACGAGATACGGGACCAACAATGAAATTCAGGAATTTAAAACAAACTCAATAAAGAACTTTACCAGAGACTCTCATTAGCCTGTGTCGCTCACATGTATCTACTGTGTTTTGGAAATCATGTAAAATAATGTTAAAATCATAATAAATAGTATTAGATACCTAATAATAATTGAGGCCAAGTTTGGTTTAATTTGGACCAGTAGTTAAATTAAAAGCAGGTCAAAGTCAAGTCAGATTTGCTCGAAATGCTTTAGTTTCAGAGATATAAGCCAATGGAAGACGGACGCAAAGTGATGAGAAAGCTCACTTGGCCCTCTGGGCCAGGTGTAGTGACTCTGCAACTTTCCCCAGTTTAGAAGAAGAGGGATATTTATGTACACCAATTTGAAGCATACTTATTACTGATAAACAAATGACATTATTTTTGATCTTATGGCAATAAGACTAAATAATTGTCATATTGCCCTTTTGATATAGCTTAGTAATTTAACATTTATATAATGAATCACTGTCGAATAATTATTAGATTTGTTGCAGTGCTTTAAAGAGCATGAACAAGGTTAATTCAGTAGTCCAACATCATATGTCAGCAAAAGTTGAAGTTAAAAAAAATAACGTTATTTCATACCATGGAAAACTTCTAAGCAATGCATATCATGTTTAATGCCATGACTTTTTAAAAGAATGCGATTTAATAAAAACATATAAGAAATTTAAAAAGAATTACTTCATGTAACATAGTTACCATGGAAACCAATCACAATCACACAGAGGGAAGGCCATGTGAAGTGGGTATGAAAGACATAACCACACAATAAAAGAAGATATTCATAAAAAATTAAAAACAGTTATCTCATTGACAATCATACCACATCTTTATATTTTTATACTGAAACACTTTCTTAAATGTGGAATAAAAAAAACAAATATTCATCAACAAATTCTAAAACTATCAATCTAAATAAAAAGGGCAAATTGAACCAAAACCTCAAAAAGTTTCAATCGAACTATATCACATGTATTCAAGTTTCATTGAAAACCACAAATATCTATTGTGATTGTGCTGCTTGCTTGATGTCTCATTAAAGTTGATCCAACATCTAAACCGATCATATAAGAAAACATGTCACGAAATACAGGACCAACAATGAAATTCCAGGAATTTAAAACCAACTAAATGAAGTACTTTAAAATTAATACACAAAGAACTCTTCAAAACAAACGTTAACAGCAGTTAGTGATATATAATACTCCAGAAAGACAAAAACATGTATTGGGACTGGTCTGTTAAAGAACATCTTTCGTAACTTTTGAAATATATTAACGAGACAAAACATGTTTTATACCATTGGGGTTATAAATCAATGAAAACAGTAAAGGAGTATTTATTTGACGGCAATCGGGCTTTTGTGTGCCATTTCCGAACATAGAATCTTTACATTCAAAACAAAATGAATTAGTCGCGTTTTTACTGCTGTCCTCCGTCTCACTGTAACTGTTCTGCTTTAACTGCTTTCAATTCAAGCATTATATTCGTTCAATTCTTATGTCATTTGATTAGTGATTTTTGTCTAATTTGGTATCTGCAGTTTTAATATATAAATAGTCCTGTTCCAAATTCGAATACATACGCATCCATTCATGTCCAATCATTAAAAAGTATGTCACAAATACATTGTGTAGTGCACTTCTTCAAGTTTGTCTCAAAATGAAATATTATTCATTTACAAAAATGTACGTGAAAAAAGATGGATAAACACAAAACCATTTTCACCAGTGTGATTATAAAGATTTGGACAGATTAACCAAGCATTCTATGCCAGTGCAGTATCTTATCATGAAAAGGTTGGTTAACATATGTACTCCAAGGTTTCAAATATTTGATTGCATTCATTTAATCTGGTATGGATATGTATTACATTCACATGATACAGCCATTTAACATTCCTACCGTGATGGGAACAAAACAAATTTGGTTACTTAATATCAAATATCATTCACTGTAATATGAATTCAATCTAATGGTCTTTTTAAAATGAATAGTATATGATTGTTGTCATGTTTAATCAAGGTAACTATAAAATGGCATTCATCTGTGGAAAATGTTTAAACAAACATGATTCCTGACAACATGTGAAAAATGAAGTTTTATCGTCAGGCAAATATCAACAGACTCAATATAAAAGCGACTGATTAATGTATTATGTAAAATTGCACCACCTCAACAACAAAGAAAGTCTGTAGTTAAAACAAGGGATTAAAATCATATCACGTTAACAACATACACTGGTAAACTTAAATTTAAAGCTGTAACTCTCTAACGTAAAGCTGTAACTCTCTAACGTAAAGCTGTAACTCTCTAACGTAAAGCTGTAACTCTCTAACGTAAAGCTGTAACTCTCTAACGTGGAGGATGTCTGTAGATAAAACAAGGGTTAAAATCATATCACGTTAACAACATACACTGGTAAACTTAAATGTAAAGCTGTAACTCTCTAACGTGAAGGATGTCTGTAGATAAAACAAGGAGTTAAAATCATATCACGTTAACATATACACTGGTAAACTTAAATGTAAAGCTGTAACTCTCTAACGTAAAGCTGTAACTCTCTAACGTAAAGCTGTGACTCTCTAACGTAAAGCTGTAACTCTCTAACGTAAAGCTGTAACTCTCTAACGTAAAGCTGTAACTCTCTAACGTAAAGCTGTAACTCTCTAACAACAAAGGATGTCTGTAGATAAAACAAGGGTTAAAATCACATCACGTTAACAACATACACTGGTAAACTTAAATGTAAAGCTGTAACTCTCTAACGTGAAGGATGTCTGTAGATAAAACAAGGAGTTAAAATCATATCACGTTAACATATACACTGGTAAACTTAAATGTAAAGCTGTAACTCTCTAACGTGAAGGATGTCTGTAGATAAAACAAGGAGTTAAAATCATATCACGTTAACAACATACACTGGTAAACTTAAATGTAAAGCTGTAACTCTCTAACGTAAAGCTGTAACTCTCTAACGTAAAGCTGTAACTCTCTAACGTAAAGCTGTAACTCTCTAACAACAAAGGATGTCTGTAGATAAAACAAGGAGTTAAAATCATATCACGTTAACAACATACACTGGTAAACTTAAATGTAAAGCTGTAACTCTCTAACGTAAAGCTGTAACTCTCTAACGTAAAGGATGTCTGTAGTTAAAACAAGGGGTTAAAATCATATCACGTTAACAACATATACTGGTAAACTTAAATGTAAAGCTGTAACTCTCTAACGTAAAGCTGTAACTCTCTAACGTAAAGCTGTAACTCTCTAACGTAAAGCTGTAACTCTCTAACGTGAAGGATGTCTGTAGTTAAAACAAGGAGTTAAAATCACATCACGTTAACAACATACACTGGTAAACTTAAATGTAAAGCTGTAACTCTCTAACGTCAAGCTGTAACTCTCTAACGTAAAGCTGTAACTCTCTAACGTAAAGCTGTAACTCTCTAACGTGAAGGATGTCTGTAGTTAAAACAAGGAGTTAAAATCACATCACGTTAACAACATACACTGGTAAACGTAAATGTAAAGCTGTAACTCTCTAACGTAAAGGATGTCTGTAGATAAAACAAGGGTTAAAATCATATCACGTTAACAACATACACTGGTAAACTTAAATGTAAAGCTGTAACTCTCTAACGTAAAGCTGTAACTCTCTAACGTAAAGCTGTAACTCTCTAACGTAAAGCTGTAACTCTCTAACGTGAAGAATGTCTGTAGATAAAACAAGGTATTAAAATCATATCACGTTAACAACATACACTAGTAAACTTAAATGTAAAGCTGTAACTCTCTAACAACAAAGGATGTCTGTAGATAAAACAAGGAGTTAAAATCATATCACGTTAACAACATACACTGGTAAACTTAAATGTAAAGCTGTAACTCTCTAACGTAAAGCTGTAACTCTCTAACGTAAAGGATGTCTGTAGATAAAACAAGGAGTTAAAATCATATCACGTTAACAACATACACTGGTAAACTTAAATGTAAAGCTGTAACTCTCTAACGTAAAGCTGTAACTCTCTAACGTGAAGGATGTCTGTAGATAAAACAAGGAGTTAAAATCATATCACGTTAACAACATACACTGGTAAACTTAAATGTAAAGCTGTAACTCTCTAACGTAAAGCTGTAACTCTCTAACGTAAAGCTGTAACTCTCTAACGTAAAGCTGTAACTCTCTAACGTAAAGCTGTAACTCTCTAACAACAAAGGATGTCTGTAGTTAAAACAAGGAGTTAAAATCACATCACGTTAACAACATACACTGGTAAACTTAAATGTAAAGCTGTAACTCTCTAACGTAAAGGATGTCTGTAGATAAAACAAGGAGTTAAAATCATATCACGTTAACAACATACACTGGTAAACTTAAATGTAAAGCTGTAACTCTCTAACGTAAAGGATGTCTGTAGTTAAAACAAGGAGTTAAAATCACATCACGTTAACAACATACACTGGTAAACTTAAATGTAAAGCTGTAACTCTCTAACGTAAAGCTGTAACTCTCTAACGTAAAGCTGTAACTCTCTAACGTAAAGGATGTCTGTAGATAAAACAAGGGTTAAAATCATATCACGTTAACAACATACACTGGTAAACTTAAATGTAAAGCTGTAACTCTCTAACGTAAAGCTGTAACTCTCTAACGTAAAGGATGTCTGTAGTTAAAACAAGGAGTTAAATCACATCACGTTAACCAGATAGACTGGTAAACTTAAATGTAAAGCTGTAACTCTCTAATGTAAAGCTGTAACTCTCTAACGTGAAGGATGTCTGTAGATAAAACAAGGGTTAAAATCATATCACGTTAACAACATATACTGGTAAACTTAAATGTAAAGCTGTAACTCTCTAACGTAAAGCTGTAACTCTCTAACGTAAAGCTGTAACTCTCTAACAACAAAGGATGTCTGTAGATAAAACAAGGAGTTAAAATCATATCACGTTAACCACATATACTGGTAAACTTAAATGTAAAGCTGTAACTCTCTAATGTAAAGCTGTAACTCTCTAACGTAAAGCTGTAACTCTCTAACGTAAAGGATGTCTGTAGTTAAAACAAGGAGTTAAAATCACATCACGTTAACAACATACACTGGTAAACTTAAATGTAAAGCTGTAACTCTCTAACAACAAAGGATGTCTGTAGTTAAAACAAGGGTTAAAATCATATCACGTTAACGACATACACTGGTAAACTTAAATGTAAAGCTGTAACTCTCTAACGTAAAGCTGTAACTCTCTAATGTAAAGCTGTAACTCTCTAACGTAAAGGATGTCTGTAGTTAAAACAAGGAGTTAAAATCACATCACGTTAACCACATACACTGGTAAACTTAAATGTAAAGCTGTAACTCTCTAACGTAAAGCTGTAACTCTCTAACGTAAAGCTGTAACTCTCTAACGTAAAGCTGTAACTCTCTAACGTAAAGCTGTAACTCTCTAACGTAAAGAATGTCTGTAGTTAAAACAAGGAGTTAAAATCATATCACGTTAACAACATACACTAGTAAACTTAAATGTAAAGCTGTAACTCTCTAACGTGAAGGATGTCTGTAGATAAAACAAGGGTTAAAATAACATCACGTTAACAACATACACTGGTAAACTTAAATGTAAAGCTGTAACTCTCTAATGTAAAGCTGTAACTCTCTAACGTAAAGGATGTCTGTAGATAAAACAAGGGTTAAAATCATATCACGTTAACAACATACACTGGTAAACTTAAATGTAAAGCTGTAACTCTAACAACAAAGGATGTCTGTAGTTAAAACAAGGGTTAAAATCAAATCACGTTAACAACATACACTGGTAAACTTAAATGTAAAGCTGTAACTCTCTAACGTAAAGCTGTAACTCTCTAGCGTAAAGGATGTCTGTAGATAAAACAAGGAGTTAAAATCATATCACGTTAACAACATACACTGGTAAACTTAAATGTAAAGCTGTAACTCTCTAACAACAAAGGATGTCTGTAGTTAAAACAAGGAGTTAAAATCACATCACGTTTACAACATACACTGGTAAACTTAAATGTAAAGCTGTAACTCTCTAACGTGAAGCTGTAACTCTCTAACGTAAAGGATGTCTGTAGATAAAACAAGGGTTAAAATCATATCACGTTAACAACATACACTGGTAAACTTAAATGTAAAGCTGTAACTCTCTAACGTAAAGCTGTAACTCTCTAACGTAAAGCTGTAACTCTCTAACGTGAAGGATGTCTGTAGATAAAACAAGGAGTTAAAATCATATCACGTTAACAACATACACTGGTAAACTTAAATGTAAAGCTGTAACTCTCTAACGTAAAGCTGTAACTCTCTAACGTAAAGGATGTCTGTAGATAAAACAAGGAGTTAAAATCATATCACGTTAACAACATACACTGGTAAACTTAAATGTAAAGCTGTAACTCTCTAACGTAAAGGATGTCTGTAGATAAAACAAGGAGTTAAAATCACATCACGTTAACAACATACACTGGTAAACTTAAATGTAAAGCTGTAACTCTCTAACGTAA
>JAASAO010002131.1:0-32621 GCA_017311375.1 Mytilus coruscus | reverse complement strand
AGAGGTGTAGCGGGAGTCGGACGATGATGGAATTCTTGTCGCATACATGTACACATTCCCACATGCACATATGTAATAAAAATAAATTTGAAATTCGTTATTTGTCTATAGATTTAGAGGTAAGGAACGACCATTTGATTTTAGTGTAGCTGAGTCGGACGTTGATTGTGAGGCCGCAAACAAACACACATACAAACACAATCACACACTTATACACACGTATGAAACAAGATTAAAATGTTTCTGTAAATGTTTGTTTTATATATGGGTCATTTTAAAAAATGTCGAATCTTAAAATTGCAAAATTGAATAAACGTTACTAATTTAAACCACCCTCTTCATAAGCAAATCAAAATAAACGATACTTTGGAGTAACATATTAAAAGATGCAGTCTTGATAATGTCTTACAAGAATATAATGAAACATTTTTGATAGGTGGTTCAATATTTTATCTCTCCTGTTAATACCATTTTCAAAAGAAATTTTGGGTTATTTAGAAAAGGTTTTGATAAAATTTTAAGCTTGTTTTTATTGCCGATAAGATGGTTTTCAAGAGTAAAACTTCTATATATTTTCATCTGGGGTAAGCATTACTAGAGGACGAAAATTGCGTCCGAAACCTAGAAATAAAGCCAAATTCGATAAAATACGCATTGGGGCACCCATTTTCCGACCGATTGTCTCGGTAATTTTTATGGCTAGGCATTATAGACGCTGTCCTTAGGAATAGCTATTGGATAGTACTACAACGTGAGGGTAAAGAATTTCTGGGTCAAGCATTCTTAAAGGCCGAAAATTTCGTCCGTAACACGGAAAAAGTCATATTTGATAAAATATGCACTGGGGTCACCCACTTGTTTAAACCCATTGCCCCGGCAGTTCTGTATGGCTAGGGATTATAGACTCTGCTCTTATAAATAGCTTTTGGATAGTACTACAACGAGGGGCAAAGAATTTCTGGGGTAAGCATTACTAGAGGACGAAAATTGCGTCCAAAACATGGAATTCGAAATAAAGCCAAATTCGATAAAATACGCATTGGGGGCACCCACTTTCCGACCCATTGTCTCGGTAGTTCTTTATGGCTAGGCATTATAGACGCTGCCCTTAGGAATAGCTATTGAATAGTAATACAACATAAGGGTAACGAATTTCTGGGGTAAGCATTCTTAAAGGCCGAAAATTTCGTCCGTAACACGGAAAAAAGTCATATTTGACAAAATATGCACTTTCCAACCCACTTGTTCAAACCCATTGCCCCGGCAGTTCTGTATGGCTAGGGATTATAGACTCTGCTCTTATAAATAGCTATTGGGTAGTACTACAACGAGGGGGCAAAGAATTTCTGGGGTAAGCATTACTAGAGGACGAAAATTACTTCCGAAATAAATACGCATTGGGGGCACCCACTTTCCGACCCATTGTCTCGGTAGTTCTTTATGGCTATGCATTATAGACGGTGCCCTACGGAATAGCTATTGGATAGTATTACAACGTGAGGGTAAAGAATTTCTGGGGTAAGCATTCTTTAAGGCCGAAAATTTCGTCCGTAACACGGAAAAAAGTCATATTTGATAAAATATGCACTGGGGTCACCCACTTGTTCAATTCCATTGCCCCGGCAGTTCTGTATGGCTAGGGATAAAAGACTCTGCTCTAATAAATAGCTATTGGGTAGTACTACAACAAGGGGGCAAAGAATTTCTGGGGTAAGCGTTACTAGAGGACGAAAATTGCGTCCGAAACAGGGAAATAAAGCCAAATTCGATAAAATACGCATTGGGGCACCCACTATCCGACCCATTGTCTCGGTAGTTCTTTATGGCTAGGCATTATAGACGGTGCCCTAAGGAATAGCTATTGTAAAATATGAAGTGGGGTCACCCACCTTCCAACCCATTGCCTCAACAGTTCTGTATGGCTGGGGATTATAGACTCTGATCTAATAAATAGCTATTGGATAGTACTACAGCGTGGGGGTAAAAGATTTCTGGGGTAAGCATCCTGAAAGGTCAAATTTCGTACGAAACATGGAAATTAGGCCAAATTCGATAAAAAAACGCTTTGTAAACAAGCACTATCCGACCCGTTGTGTCTGCAGTTTTTATGGCTAGGATTATAGCTTCTTTAAGTCCGAAAATTTCGTCCGAAACATAGAAATAAAGCCAAATTCGATAAAATAAGCATAAGGGTCAACCATTGTCAATTGCATATATTGCCATACATTGATTGCAAAAAACAACAAAAAAATAAACCCACTATCTTATCAAATTCAAGCGCAAGCCACTTACACAAAACATGCATAATACACTCGTTCAGATTTGTTTCATGAGACATTTGCTATAATACAGATAATATCAGTTGCTCATTTAACTTAGACATATTTTTAGGAACTACTTTACAAGACCGATCGTAGATCCCATATCTATACTTTAATGTTTTTGTGTGGTAAATCTTCATCAAGCACATACTATATTTCAAAGATTCGAATGTTCGCATCTTAGAAATGCTTACGCCAAAAAATCTGTAATACTAGTATCTGAATGTAATATTATCTAATAACTTTTTAATGATAATTTTTTTGGCAGTCATACTGTGAAATGGCCTTCCATACTCTCGGCATCCTGTAAAGTAGTTCCTAGAAAATAGCAATATGTCTAAGTTAAATGAGCAACTGATATTATCTGTAATAACTATTATAGCAAATGTCTTGTAAACAAAACTGAAAGAGTGTATTACGCATGTTTTGTGTAAGTGGCCTGCGCTTGATATAAATACGATTGTAGGTTTATTTTTTTGTAATCAGTGTATGGCAAACAAAGAAATCATCAATTAATTTTACTTCCGTTCAGTTGACCTCAATGCGTACTTTATCAAATTTAACTTTTTTCGTGTTACGGAAGAAATTTTCGGCCTTTCAGAATGCTTACCCAAGAAATTATTTATCCTCACGTTGTAGTACTATCCAATAGCTATTCATTAGGGCAGCGTCTATAAACCCTAGCCATCAAGAACAACGGAGACAATGGGTCGGAAAGTGGGTGTCCCCAACGCGTATTTTATCGAATTTGGCTTTATTTATCTTTCGAGCGAAATTTTCGGCCTTTAAGAATGCTTACCCAGAAATTCTTTACCCTCCCGCTGTATTACTATCCAATAGCTATTTATTAGAGCAGAGTCTATAATCCGTAGCCATACAGAACTGCCGAGGCAATAGGTTGGAAAGTGCCCAATTCGTATTTTATCAATGTTACGGACGAAATTTTCGGCCTTTCAGAATGCTTACCCCAGAAATTCTTTATCCTCACGTTGTAGTCCTATCCAACAGCTATTCATTAGGGCAGCGTTTATAATCCCTAGCCATAAAGAACAACGGAGACAATGGGTCGGAAAGTGGGTGTCCCCAACGCGTATTTTATCGAATTTGGCTTTATTTCTATGTTTCGAGCGCAATTTTCGGCCTTTAAGGATGTTACCCCAGAAATTCTTTACCCTCCCGCTGTAGTACTATCCAATAGCTATTTATTAGAGCAGAGTCTATAATTCCTAGCCATACAGAACTGCCGAGGCAATAGGTTGGAAAGTGCCCAATGCGTATTTTATCAAATTTGACTTTTTCCGTGTTACGGACGAAATTTTCGGCCTTTCAGAATGCTTACCCCAGAAATTCTTTATCCTCACGTTGTAGTACTATCCAATAGCTATTCATTAGGGCAGCGTCTATAAACCCTAGCCATAAAGAACAACGGAGACAATGGGTCGGAAAGTGGGTGTCCCCAACGCGTATTTTATCGAATTTGGCTTTATTTCTATGTTTCGAGCGAAATTTTCGGCCTTTAAGAATGCTTACCCCAGAAATTCTTTACCCTCCCGCTGTATTACTATCCAATAGCTATTTATTAGAGCAGAGTCTGTAATCCCTAGCCATACAGAACTGCCGAGGCAATAGGTTCGAAAGTGCCCAATGCGTATTTTATCAAATTTGACTTTTTTCCGTGTTACGGACGAAATTTTCGGCCTTTCAGAATGTTTACCCCAGAAATTCTTTATCCTCAGGTTGTAGTACTATCCAACAGCTATTCATTGAGGCAGCGTTTATAAACCTTAGCCATAAAGAACAACGGAGACAATGGGTCGGAAAGTGGGTGTCCCCAACGCGTATTTTGTCGAATTTGGCTTTATTTCTATGTTTCGAGCGAAGTTTTCGGCCTTTAAGAATGCTTACCCCAGAAATTCTTTACCCTCCCGCTGTATTACTATCCAATAGCTATTTATTAGAGCAGAGTCTATAATCCCTAGCCATACAGAACTGCCGAGGCAATAGGTTGGAAGGTAGGTGGCCCAGTTTCAGATAGAAGTTTTTAAGTCGGTATGCCATGAAAAAATTATTTTACTTCAAAATTCTTTATTTTTTATATATATATAGTCGTTATTATGAGTTTTGAAAAATTGCAAATGTTGATTAAACATGCGTAAATACGAATCACATCCTGGACTTAACAGATAATACTTTATTTGAATCGTCATAATGATATTTTTATTGTAAATGCTTATTACAGAACCGTAAATATGAGTTAGAAATCTGCAAAACTAAAGTTAAAATTTTGTTAATCGGATATACAAATCTTTCATTTTCTATATTAATCTTGTTTTCGAACTTAAAAGTCAAAAACTATGATTTTAAAGAAAAATAAAATTGTCGCTCAAGTAGTTTTCCAAACGCAATTGCCGGATGACGAATTGCAGGATAGCTTTTTATTAAGAGAATTGCAGGATAAGAATTGCTGGATAGCTTGACACTAGTGATCCCTTTTGCTGACACCATTTATTGCTAGTTCATGAACATTTAATCCAAGCAGTTGTCATTAAATATCAGTATGTTATACATTGTTGTAAATAATTTTTCCGATACCATAAACTGTAAGTTTCCGATTCTTCATGCGTGAAATAGTGATGTGTCTTAAACATTTAATGCAACCATCAAAAAAGGTTAAACATTCTGTTAATTGTAAAAATGATAGATACAAATAATATCTTGATGAAATACATATTCTTAGTCAAGTATACTGTATGGTGATTTTTTTTTTTTCAATGAGTTTGCTCATTTTAACATTTTGATAATATATAAAGGCACCATACAAATTGTATTCAAAATTTCACTTGAAAAGACAAAGTTCAACATTCTGTCATTCGTGAAAAATTATACAATATAAAATCCTGAGAATATATATGCACACTCTATATAAGTAAAACACTCGGCGCATTATAAAAGTTCAAGCTTGAAATTGTACATTTAGTCGTAGAAGGAGTAAGCAGGGCTATGTATTCTGCGTGCATTTATATATTATCAAAATGCCAAATTAAGCAAACCTGAACTTTAAAACAAAAAACAAACAAAAATCCTGAAAATATGCGCACTTTTGGTATATATACTAACACCTGGTACATAATTTAAAGTTGAATCTTAAAAACTTAACAATAAGAAATAACTTGAATAAACCCTCAGTTATATATACCAAGTCAGGGACGGGCGGTCATACAGACACGGGTAAAACAGTATGCTTGCGGGACCAAAATATATATTTAGCGTATCTGGTGATGGTCTATTTTATAAGGCATTTTGTGACAAAACATAATATTGTCTTTGATAGAAAAATGTCTCATAGGCACTACATCTCCTTATTTCATAATGGTTTGAGTTTTCGTCTGAAATACGAGTTGTTTAAAGACTAACAAATTTGTACCTTACGAGATTTACATATGTTTGTATTATAATTAATGTGAACGTGTGATGTTATCATTTGATACAACACTTTTATTTAACATACATACTTGTATATGTACTTGTTATAAAATCTCTTTTAAAGATCGTAAATACCCTCTGACTTTTTCCGACGCTCATGGAGTCATGTCAGCAATGTGTCCCTCCCAAAAGACACCTTTGTTAATCATTTATGGATCGTTTTGACTCACCGTTTTATGAAATAGTTCATTTTCATCATCTGTACCTGTACAGCATGTCCAGCTCAAACAAAAAAATACAACCATTCCTGTACAGCGAGGCGTAAATTAACTTGAACCTATATTAAAATCAATCAGGTCCAGGACCAATCCAGTATATCTTATTATAATCATTCGTAATTAATTCCATTTTCTATGTGCATATATTTAGAGTAATTTGAGCTGGTATACTCAGCATATGATACATATTTCTTGTTGTGGAATACATTTTCAGAATTTATTTTTATTTATTTTTTTAGACATTCACATTTCCATGCTTGTAGTATAATTGTTGTGTGTGTGTATTTTTAGAATAGAAATCCAGATCTGGTCTGTGTTTCTTATACTAAACGAGGTGTTTCGGTTATAGTCATGTATATGTAGGCCTATCCTCATGAGGTATACTTCCGAAATCATATCGAATTTCTTCTATACAGTCCAATAACAGATATTTTTTTCTTCTTATTTAGCAGCATTTGGATTTCTACTTAAAAAAAATCATCGGGAAACGGCGTGCATCAAACTCAGTTGCAAATTCAATGCAAACAGACAGCTTAACAGTCAGTGAAAATAATATTGAGGTTCTTGAAGCAGTAAAAAAACACTTCTATCTTGTGAAAGGACAAGACAGGGACTAGCTATCAAAAAAAGCAACAAATTTGATCGATTCTTATTAAAACGAGATTTCTATACATTAGTTTTTCATGTTTGAGGTCGGGAGACAAGAGAAAGGGGGTGGGAGAAAGGAGAAAGGTACCCCCCTGTCCGCCCCTCATTACTAATTTGTTATATACTAGTAGTATATATAATCTTTGTTTTTCTGTGAAAAAAACGAAGAAAAAATAACAAACAATTTCGCATAATTTATTAACGTTATTGTTAAAGGATGGCCAATTTAGGTATTATTTTCTTTAATAATAAGACACATGCTTAAAAGATAGAAAGAAATCTATTTCTGACCCCAATGGCAAGTTCGAAACAGAAATTGAATTTTTTTCAAATTGCCGCCAAATTATTTTTCCGCGAAATTAACGCAATTTCAGAATGGCGGGTTTTAATATCAGTCCCATTGTTGTCTTTTAAAAGAAAATAGCAACAACGGTCGTTTCTAAGGGCTTGCTTTCCGACTGATAACTTAGTGACCATGTAATTAAGTATAAGAATTTTAAGTTTTTATAAAGTTTGAAGATACTCTTGGTTAGAGTTGTTTTGAGGTTTTAACCCTCTTGCTGCCGAGTTTATTTCTTGCTTTGTCGCGCCAAAAGCAACTTGACGTCTCTTATTTGTGACGTTGCGAAACTTGTGCCTCTCTGTATAACAGCACTTTCCCGCCGTCCATAATTTTTCCCGCGTCAATTTAGCTGTAATAAGAAAAAGCGATGTAAAAGTAATTTTATAAAAATGATTGCTCTAAGATTGTTATAAACTATGTTTTTAATACAACATTATTTCAAAATACAACTTTTAACTTGAAACATAGTTTTTTTTTTTAATTTCTTATTGTTAAAAAATGAAGATAATATACTCATTGCTAACAATTTTACAAGCGCTTTTGTTTTATCTTTGTCAAGTAATATGCATAACTGATTCTTAACCACCTCTGAAATACTAGAATATATTTATCCTTGTTATCTGATTAGCTTAGTTATAAATGATAAATACCGTAAAGCATCTCTCAAATAATTGTATAAACAAAACAACGGCACCCAATAAGAATAAAAATAAAACAAGGCATATACAAATAAAAATAAATAAAACACCGAGCAGCCGATTCTATGAACTACTTCGTGTTGTAAAGTATTATATGTGTCAGATTACATTTTTCATTCCAAGCCTTGTTTTGGTAGACGAGGAAAGAATTTTTAAACGTTATTATCCATATTCATTTTGTTTATTTCTTAATCATGTTTATTATTATTCTGTTGACCAATTATTGCACAAAATTTTATAGAGAAATGTTTGAAATATGAATTTGATAAACATGATAAACAGAAAAACGAGTGTAGAAATTCTAAAATTAATTGCTGTTGTCTACACGTGAACCTGAATCAGTCATTATTCATGACTTGAAAATATTATATTTTTATTTCCATTTTCTATGATGAAATACACATTGTAATTGAATTGGCATACACGATCAAATATCTTTTAAAATTCGTTCATTGATAAATTGTTCTTTGCTCAACGTTCAGTGGCAGGTATTTCATGCAATATTAAGGACGGCTGAGATCTAATGAACAATAAATCTGATGCTCAGTAGGTCCTATAAAGTAAAATATCTGAGATGAATGTCTGAAAATTGAGATTGCCACTAGGAAGAGAAATCGTTGGGTCACCTACTAATTTACCATCCCCGGCCATTTCGAATGAAAATAAATATTGTTAGATTATTGCCTTCATGATGAAACAGGTATGAAATGTATTGAAATATCATATCACAATACAAGTATATCGTGTTACATTTGTGTACCTTTACAAAAAATACTTAAGGTGGCTCACCCCAATAAGGACCCCGGTAGAATTTTTTATTTTCACATATTTTGTAGATCTTTTTATGCTGAATCCAAAATGCAAAGAAAAAAGGGGGTCACCAGGCTCGTTTTCCCCTCAAATGGAAGCGAAATGTGCGATTTTGACCCTATTTCCAAACATTTACACCCTTTCAACAATAACGGCTACATCAAATTCAAAGACTTTTAGAACCATGTAAATATGATTATTATGTGAAAAAACATTAAAATTTGAAATGTAAACGTTTCTCTTGGTTGTTTTAGACCTAAAAGTCCTTTTATTTACAGATTTATGTCTAAATTTTGCATTTTCTAATTTCAGTTTAAGGCTAAAATATTGGTTAAATCTATTTTTCGTAAAATTTCCCCGGTAGATTTTTTAAAAACGGATATGTCAAAGCTATGAACTTTTCGAGCATTTTAAGGTAAAATAAAATGGGGGTCACCAGGCTTTTAAAAAAGTTACGGACTTTTGTTTAACCCCTCTACCCCATGAGGTCTGATTTCAATGCACTCGGATAATTACTTTGTTGTGAATTCTTTATTGATGGCTTTATTAAAATAATGTTTGCAATTATATCAATGGACGATAGCTGAATATAAATGTGATTAACATATTACTGTTTGTTATAAAAAAGCGAAATTTTGATTATTTTGGGGAAATACGGTAATTTTGTCTGGCGCGAGTTGTTTCCCTCTAAATTGGCGCCATAATCGGACAACAGAAATTTCAGGGTCGCCATTGTGGATCAGCATACACCACTGATGAATACGACCATGTACATGAATAACAGACAAAGTGGCGAATAGACAACAATGCAGGTAGAGTCATTACATAAGAAAACATAGATTTTAATATTTAAGGCAACCAAATGTTATCAGTATCACGAAAATACAAAGTGGGGGTTGTCTCAAAATACTCGCTACTGTAGAAAATCTCTGCGCCTGAAACCTTACATGGCTAAATTTCTGTTCTATGTATAATCGTTATGGCTGGTATCTTATTTATGTGTTTATTTGATCATTAACAGGCAAGTTGTGAACATGTATAGTCTGTTGGAGAAAAATATCGAGGGATGAACAGGGTAGGAATGCCCTTTACTGCCAAGCATCACAAATGTCCTTTTGCGCTACCGTAAGGCTCAAATGAACCTTGATTTTTAATCGTCATTTGTAAAATCTAATTTCGTAGCTACGTTAGGGTCAAATCGAGTAAAATATTTATTGTTAACGTCTAATGTGGGTACCTTTATAACTGCCGTCGGACAGGGGTCCATGATTCCACTCCTTATCCCCAACTCCCATTTCCCTTCTCTTTTAATCTAAAATATTTACCCCCTACTTCCACTTCCATCCCCTTGCTCCCATACAAAAAATTGGCCAAATATATTTCCCAGAATATTCATCCCTCTCTTTTCGAATTCTGGTCCTTTCACCCAAAATCATGTTAGCTCGCATTCACGTTCACCCCCTTTTACATTCGCACCGGTGACCCCACACGTTCGCACACTGGGTCTGTTTGCACCCTTCCTTTTTTTTTAATTGTGCTTTAGTTAGTATAGTTCTATTATAAACCATGATAACATGATAAAATAAAGATATTAAGTTTATTTTATTGTTTAAAAATAAAGTGACACACACAAGATCAAAGGGCACAGGCTGTTAAAAACAATTATCTGGTCTTTTCTATTTATAATCTTCATAAGATTTACTTCTACCCTCAGCTTCTACCAAACTAGTTACTTTTATTTTCACTTGAGACCAAGCTAACAGACCCAATACCCCTTTTCATGCCCCGGACTCCCTCTTCCTGATCCCTCATTCCAATGTTTGTTCCTTACCCTGTCCACCCCCTCAAGAGTTTGATTGTTTATTTGTTTTCTTGGGAATATAAATGGCCTAATTTGTAAATTTTTACCCCTACAGTATGAGGCAATACATTTTATTGATGGATTCGTCTTGATAATAATTTGTTTACAATTATCCCCCTCTCTCTCTTTGGTATAAAAATTTCTTAAGGTCAAGTATTAGGTTTAAACATACATTGTAGGGCTTATTTAGTTTACCAAATAACACATATATTTGAGTTGAAAAGTTCATTATTGTTTTGTGCGTAGTATTTTAAATACAAAATTTGTGTATCCCTTATTCCAAACAGGGTACAAGTAACCTCAACATAATTTGGTTGACCGAGAAATCTGTATTCAACATATAAAACAAAATCATTATTTATACTTGCTGTGCATGTAATTTTATTTTGTTGGCTCATCATGCTCATTATTGATTGCCACAAATTCTTCATTTTTTAGCTCACCTGGAACAATGAATTCTAACCAAACTTGGCCACAATCATCATAAAGGTATCTAGTTTAAAAAATATGTCTGATGACCCTGCCTGCCATTCAACATGACAGACATGGCTAGAAATAGAACATAGGGGTAAAATACATTTTCTGGCTTATATCAATGAAACTAAAAATTTAGAGCAAATCTAACATGGGATAAAAATGTTCATTAGGTTAAGATCTATCTGCCCCCAAATTTTTAGATGAATCAGACAACGCGCTGTTGGGTTGCTACCCCTGAGTTGGTAATTTAAGGAAATTATGCAGTTTTTGGTTATTATCTTGAATATTATTATAGATAGCGATAAACTGTAAACAGCAATAATGTTCAGCAAAGTAAGATCTACAAATAAGTCAACATGAAAATTGTCAATTGACTCCTGAAGGTAGATTCATGGTATACCAGCATCTTGGATTGTACAATCGCAGTACACAATCGGTCTTGATCTTTGCCCAAATCTGCAAATTTGGAGACAGATAGGCAATTAATAGGTTAGACTGTTTATTTAATGAAAGAAAACTTGGTGATTTATTCATTATTGCATTATTCAAAATGTTTAAATAAATACCAAATATTTGTGTTTTCTAGAATCATTTTTTCAACTTGGCCATTTAAGGGGAGATAACTCTTTTAGTAAAAATTTATACTGGACAACCAACATGGCTGACATGGCTAAAAATAGAACATAGGGTGAAATGCAGTTTTTGGCTTATATCTCTGAAACTAAAGCAAACGTATAATGGTTGCATTATTTCATGCATCAATTGTGAACAAAAATATCAGGTGAGCAACACAGGCTCCTTGGAGCCTCTAGTTTTAAAATATGAACTACATTATGCATTTAAATGTCAATCATGGTTGATTTTCTGACAGAATTACTCACACATTTAATTTCAGGCTTCAAGTACATGTAAGAGGAAGTAGTGATTTGTTGTAAAAGATCTTGGAATGTTCAACTTGACATGGAAACTATTGGCAAAGTACCGACATAATTTACATGAGAAGTCAGGATCATCTTGTCTTGCAATTGGGAACTACATTGTATATAAGTAAAGTGCTCAAACTTAAGAACAACATTAGAAGCCAAGATCAACAATACTCAGAACTACATGTATAATCAAAGTACTGTCAGAATCCATATGAGAACCCAAGATCATCTACACTTGGTGTCTATGTGCAATGTGTTCAGAATCCACTTAAGAAGCCAAGATAAACTATAATTTGGAACTATATGCTAAGTGCTGTCAAAATCCATAAAAAAATCCAAGATCAAAGGACCCACTGTACATGTACCTACATGTCCCAATGATGAATAGATTATTAAGTCATATAAAAAAAACACTGAAGAGAAGAATATTGATATAAAAATTATGAAAATATGGAGCTGATCAATTAATGATTGTACATGTACACGATGTATACATGTCAACAATTACTAGTATATTGAAAATAACAATGTTAATAAATGTTTTATAAATTTGATCTCATATATAGACATTTGAGGAATAAAAATCAAAATGTTTTAAAAAAATGAATTTTAATAGAGCTGTTAAAATTTATTTTGCTGCTTGAGTGAATTTTGCTGCAAACATGATTCATGATATGCAAACTGCAATATATGCAGTTGTCTTTAATTTCAGAATGTAACTAATGAGATTTGTAGATTTCGGAAATCATAATACCAAGTGACAGTTGTGGTAAATGCACATACCTTTCCCTCATCTTTTACCTCACCAACCCTTGACCCAAATGGTCACTTGAATTATTTTACATCATTTGGCATTTTTTGTCCATCCATATGCTTTTCATTTTCTATTTCAAAAGTTATATTTTCGGGATAAAAGGAGAAATAGAATATATAGTTTTGTTCAATGAGACAGCAAGCAAACAAAACAATCAAACGAATTATATATTGTCTGGAAAAACTTGTGTCTCACTAACTGACAACCTCATTACTTATCACAATGATCAAGATTACTGAAATCAGATAAATATGGTTTTGTAAAATTAGATATGCACCCAAATTGATAGAGATTGCAACAAAGATTTCAACCTCATTTCATGGATCAGTGATCAAGGTTAGAGTTACCTGATTAGATATACATGTAAGAAGATGTGGTATGAGTGCCAATGAGACAACTCTCCATCCAAGTCAAAATTTATAAAAGTAAACCATTATAGGTTGTTAATCAGATACTGTTAGCAATAGGTCATTTGTCAATGTCAAGTTTTTGTGTTTTTGTCTGTTTTCTAGTACTAAAAGAAGTAGATAAACTATATTTGATGTATGCAATGATTCACAAATGTAAGGAGTACATGTCTGTCTGGCAGTTGTCATTGACCACATTTTCATGGTTCATTGGTCCATGGTAAGTCCTCTTTTAATATGCTACATTGTGTAATCAATAAGTCAACTATATTTGGTGTATGGAATGATTATTAAATGAATGTATTTAAATATTAAATAAGAAGATGTGGTATGATTGTAAATGAGACAACTCTCCACAAGAGACCAGATGACACAAAAATAACTAAAGGTCACCATATGGATTATGGCCTTCAACAATGAGTAAAACCTATACTGCATAGTCCAATATAAAAGGCCTCGAAATGACAAATGTAAAACAATTCTTATGAGAAAACTAACAGCCTGATATATGTACAAAATAATGAATGAAAAACAAATATGCCTGTCTTGCAGGGTTTATCTGAACTTGGCATCATTTTCATGGTTTGGTCTGTTTCTTGCATACTATATGTTTCAAAATATTTGGTTCAAGGAATGATTGTAACAGAGGTGGATTTAGGGGGAGGGCCCATGGTGCCCCCCTTTTGTGGGAAAAATTTTGTTGCTTATATAGGGAATCACTGAAGCATGACTGGAGCGGGCCCCTCTTAGGCAGTCAGTGCCCCCCCTCCCTTTATGAAAATTTCTGGATCTGCCACTGTGTAAGGCTGGCTTGGTTTAACTGACCTTGGCCTCATTTTCATGATTATTGATAATTGATAATATTAATTTTTCTGATACTTGTAGTAAAACTTTATCTTTAGGAATATCAACATAAAATCAATCAACAATGATGATTAGTAAAGCAGGTGAGATATTTCAGCTTGTGCACTCTTGTTAACACAAAAATGTGCTGAAAGGTGTGACTGTATCTAGGAATATGTCTTAACAACTTGAAAAATATGTGATCTATCCTAATACGTCTTGTTTGTATTGGAACAAGTCCTAACAGTTCACACCTTTTCCTTGGAAGCATTGTTTTTTAAGAAAACTTATTTCTATATTTTGTGTTCACAGCTATCGTGGTTGAAATCAATATCGCTGTAATCCCAACAAATCTGTCTACTCACCATTTTCAAATTTGGTACA
Organism: Mytilus coruscus; assembly: GCA_017311375.1. Taxonomy (NCBI): domain Eukaryota; kingdom Metazoa; phylum Mollusca; class Bivalvia; order Mytilida; family Mytilidae; genus Mytilus; species Mytilus coruscus. Next base: position 18,388 of record JAASAO010002131.1, on the reverse strand, counting down.
TCAAGTTAACGTTGGTCTTTCAGATATATTACAACTGCGATATTCAAGGTCTAAGGTGACCCTCAAATAAAACTTTTCACCATGAAATATAAAAAAATTAGGAAGATGTGGTATAACTGGTAATGATACAACTCTCCACCAGGTACGCCCTTCAGCAATGACCAAAACCCATACCGCGTAATCAACTACTAGTATGATAAAAGGACCAGAAATGACGTTCTTTTGTATATAGTTGCACACAAAATAACAGTTTAATTTGTGCTTGCTGAACGTTCACTGGCAAATATTTCAAGCATAATACGGATGAGAACATATGGATGATAAGTACCATATGAAGGTTCTGCAAAGTAGGAGGGCTAGATATATGGACTGCCACTGGAAAATGAATGGACAATCTATGTTGGGTATGGCCAAAATTCCCCCTTTTTACCCTACGAGGCTGCGTATTTATACATCCAGCTGTATGAACTCCCTGTCTAAGCAATGGTTATCTGTCGGATTAGGAAAGTCTTATTTCTATACCCATGCTAACCCTACGATATAAAAATAAGGAGATGTGGTATGATTGCCAATGAAACAACTATCAACCAAAGTTCAAATTTAAAAGTCCAGTTAAAAAAATATCATTTTTTTTCTTATTGGCAGTGGCTATTTTGCCGGCTCTGATTAAAATATCTTAATTCAAGCCTTCAATTTCTATAGAAATGACTATTTTACCGGCAACAGCAATACAGTGAATTTGCAACTCATGCTGGAAAAATAGAAAATATGTTATTTTGTTGGCATTAGGTAAGCGGAAGCCAAGTTAAAACTATTTTGTTTACACATATGCAACGCAAATAAATAACTATTATTCCAAAAGCAAGTTTAATTGAAACATTTTTGATTTTTTAAGCTATGTGATTGACTTTGTTATATTGTATAATGTTTTATCAAATTTATACTGCAATGAGATTTTTTACTTTTGATAACACACAGTTAACAAATCTGAGATTTTATTCTTATGCATATATGTAGTATTAGACTGTCACTGACTGATTTTAGAAATAATTTCAACTACATGTTTAGATATGATTTCATTGCAACAAATGGATGCTCAATATTTTATTTTGTTTTTTTTTTTTTCTTGTTACAAATTCTTAATAGTTATTTATACTTTGACTGATAAATGTTACGTTCTCAAACGATTACATGCGTCTCAAATATTGTTAGCAGTTTTCTTATTTTAATAACTACTGATAAATCAGTAATTATTTTTATTTTATGTTGACAGTGCACATAATTTTTCATAGTACTTTCAAAAGTAAATAAAATATTAAATTTCACTCTTTACAAAGAACCTACAAAAAAATAATTCACTTTTTAGCGGTGCTGGCACAATAGCCACTGCCTTTCTTATTATCGTCATAGATCGATAATTACTTTTCTTTGCAGCAGGTAGGTCAAACACATGTCCACACATCATTAAGAAAATTGTCATTCATATTTTTTGCCGCAATGACACACTCCAATTTCATTTTTTAAATCAAGAACATTCCTTATTCATGTTATTAGCTTCCCTTTAAAAAACGCATGTCAAAATTAAGACAGAAGTTAAAGTGTGCCAATATCACCGACTAATATATATATATATATAGCGTCCCTGTGTATTGGGCCGAGTTTTAAAATTACAATCCCAACTAAGTAGTATAGATTTTGTTTATACATAAAGTCTTTAGATGGAAGTGTTTGGAACTGCCCGGTAGACTTCGGGTGTAATACGCTAAATCCGACTTGGTCAGACCAAATATATTGCGCTTCTCCGCAAAGCATGCGGTATTGAGGATAATAGCATAGACCGATATACAATGTAGGTCGGAATTCTAGGTCCAGGTTACTATTGACCAATTTTCATCTACATGATCAAAGGTGGAAAACAGCAAATAATTGAAGTGTCGGGGTTTTTTTTCTGCGTAAAACAAAATATTTTGCTCGAGTTCCGGTAGTCTATTATAATAACACATTCTTATTCAATTATTTAAATTTTACGCTGATGTTTCCTCTTTTTTTTGAATGCGAACTCGGTTGGCATATTGATAGATAAAACAGAAAATAGAAAATTAACAAAATAGCAAAATAAGTAAAAGGAAAATATCATAAATAGGAAACATTGACCCCGAGGTCTTATGTTAAAGGACTAGAGTTCCGGAATTCATAGAATTATGATACGAGAAAATTTGTTAGATATTTTGTGCCCATGAGTTGATAAAGTATATAAATCTTTAAATAAAATGTTAGGTGTGACTGTCATGTATTTAGTCTTTGCTTGAAAATTGTCATAGTTCAAAACTATTATCAAAATTTTGCAGTGAGAAAATATTTCACATACTCCGGAATAAAATCCTACCAATACTTGGAAATGAAGATATTTCAAGTAAAAAGAGATTAATGGCAGTAACAAATTTTATAATACGCCAAACGGATAGCGTGCAGATGAACCCCGATGCCTTTTAATACTATAGCATACTATATGGGTTTTACTTGTTTTTAAAGCCGTACGGTGACATGCAGTTGTTTACATCGCTATCCTTTGTTTACGGTTAAACATTGCGTCATTGACAAAATATATTCATATATACATCTAAAAGACATCTTTTAATTCAACCGGTATTTAAATGAAAATAGGGTGCGAACGGACCCAATTAAGGATCGAACGTGTAGGGTGAGAATGTGTTTTCGAAGCGAACGCACCAGATACCGTCGTACATGTCAATATTTATAATTTCTTTTTTAATCTTATGCTCATATCATGTATATTTATGTCCTTTTATGTGAAAACGAACAAACCACTCTGTATTTCTGACCGTATTTCCTTTTTTGAAGAAAGTTTTGCATCGTTTGTTGACATCGGGAAAGGGTGCTCTCAGACACGTCCGCGTTCCAATGTCGTCAACACTACTTTTGAGAAGACCCCTCAAAGCGATCGTTTCCAAGGTGCTCGTCGTTAGAAACATGCGTTAAAACTGCGCACTGTTAAAGGGCCGACCCACCTTAACCCTTTGAGCGCCGAGACGTTGTTTTTTCACATTGTTACGTTGCCATACATATTTGAATGACGTTACTAAAAACGATACGTAACGTAACGTCAACACATTTACCTACAAGCACATGCACGTTATCCTCGTTAATCGATTAATTGGACATATCATACATTCGGGTAAATTTCCATCATCCTCGGGATTAATCTTTAAACTTTAGTACACGTAGCGGACCTTGCGTATATTCTGTGATTATTTTAATTTTTGGGATGGAAATCGAAATTATTTTATAACATGTCTATTATTTTTTCTAGAATACTATACAAAATGGAAATAAATGAAGGTTTTTATATTATGGTAAATATTACAAACAATAAAGATATATAGAAGAAAATATACTTCAATTACTGTGTTTTAATTTAAAGGATCATGCAAGATTTGATATCATCGAGGGATTCAACAGACGAGCAGTGTTGTTAGCTTCTTCCTAGTTGACGCGGGTCTGTTTTTTTTTTCTAAAGCTCCGTCGATGAAGATTCCGAAATAACACTTTGTACTATACATCACCACAAAAATCGGGATACTAGTATATAGCATTGTAATGATTTATGATTTAACAATCAAAGTCTTAACTGATTAATCAATAAATCGAACGACAAATGCGTTCAGTGGCAAATATTTCATGAATATTCACAAAATAACTTATCTTTTTCTGATAATGTATAATCTGAAATAAGTTTACTTTACATTACAATTGTGTGATTTATACTTCATTTAGATTTGCCGATTTGGTTTTGAGGAATGTCACTTGTCTGATTAAACCAGTAGTAGTGAACTTTAGCATCAATTTTGCTTCTTTTTCGATATAGCCTAAACTATTTTTTTTTTTTGGGGTACTCAAGTCAACATTTTACATGTCAAAGGCATGCGAAGTTCCATTTATTTCGCTAAAGCTGTATTATTTATGCAACATTTAATGTCTTAATTTAATGTGTATCTGTGGTTCAAACTGTCTTGACCCTTTTATGGAGTAAGCTGATTTTATGATAATATTTAAGTGTTATGAACACAATTATAGGTACAGGTTTAAGAAATCCTTTGCTGTGTTAAAACATGCCCGACTTAAATGAGTTTTGTCTTTAAATGAGGTCTGTCGATATTTTCTATTTTTATTGCGATCATTCACATCGAAAATCTTATATAAATTCCTTTTCATTGATGTGATTTAGGCACATGATGTGAAGAAACTATCTAATCGTAGAGACACGCTCTGTTTGGCAAGAGTTCACATAAGTATGCATGTGAAATCGATATAGTCCCAAATGCTAAAACTATTTTCTTATATTGCGTCCTACTTTATGACGTAGTATCTATTTTCAAATCTAGTACATGGTTAGTTTGAAGTAGGAAATAACAGAGGTGAATTTTGGTACCAATAGTTTAACCCAATCATTATTACGGACGATGTACTTTCCTTTTAACTGTGGTTAATTCTTTAAGTTTTTGAAGTTGATATGATACATACACAAACATAATCACAATCTGGTTACTTGAAAAACCTTCTCGAATTTTAACAGAGATTCGGACTTGATGTAAATGAAACTTTAACTCCATGACACAAACAATAAACAAAGATATATAGAGGTCAACTTACAGACTTAAAAGATAGTCGGATATTATACAATATTTCAAACACTCAAACGGTAAAGAAGACATAGTGTTTGTGAATCAATTATCAGAGACTACTAAAATTTGCTATCAGCATTCATTTCCTAAAATAAGATATAGCAGTCGTAAACAAACGAACACAACCGCCTGGACAATAAAAAAACCTCAAATATTAACGAAAACAACGCCTAGGACAATAATTCAACTCTGACATGAGTGAAAACAACCGCCGTTCACTGACACAGATAAATGGTGCCGGGTTGAAATAGTCAAGGTCGTTAAAAATCCTCATAAGTAATTAAGTCCTCATATCCCATCCCTTGTATAACGATAAAGTTAGATTGTGTGAAGAATAGACGGTTTTAGACGTCGACCCTTTATTTTCCAGTCGAAAAATTTGAAATAAAACTCTTTTTACAAGAATGGACATTTTCAAATTACATCAATTAATCAACCCTTACTTTTATGTTCTTAAAACTGAAAAATGTTTTGTTATATGCAATATGCAGGTTCCTCCAAAAGGAAAGCTTTTCACATAAAAATTTTAAAAAAAATATTGGACTAGATGATCACGATGAGGACGTGGCGCAGCGAATGTTCGCTACCTCGAGATTTGGATTTTTAAAAGCCAAACGGAAACACTTCTTAGAACATTGTGGTCACGGAATAACAAGAATGGCCCTCATATTTTGTATACTTGTATCCCTTTTCCTTAGCTCTATTGATTATATCTTAATCTTTTTCATATACAATGTATAATCATACGAAGTAGTTAGATTAGAGTCTTGTTTAATTTTTCCTACTAACAAAACAAAAACAAAAACCAAAAAAAAAAAAAAAACGATTCAAAATGCTGACAATAGTTTAATGCGTCAGATGGACTGAAAAACTCTACATGCTGTTAATAACTTCTGTGTAAAAACAAGTTCATATATCAATGTTGTGTGTTGGATTTGAATTTTCAATACTAGTATCAGCTTAACTTTTGAATAGAACCAAGCACTGTCGTCCGTGTTTATATATTGTTTTTCTTTAGCTACTGTTAAACAATTTTGGTTGTGAAAAATAAACAATTCATCATTTTCTTTTGGCACCAGTATTATTTTGAAAGAGTCCGTTATAATATGAAAGTCATGATATTTAGTATGGTTACAAATGAGACACCTTTAACCACCAAAGACATCAGGACAATGCTATAATCTACGGGTCGTCGTACTGCCTTCAACAATATTTAGGTATATGTTGTCCCCCAGTTGTTGGTTGGGTTCGTGTTGCTCAGTCTTTAGTATTGTATTTTGTGTGTGCACTGTTAATTGTCTTTCGTGTTTCAGTTTTCGTTTTTTTGCCATGGCATTGTCAGTGTGTTTTCGACTCATAAGTTTGACTCTTTCGCCTCTCTTATAAATATATATTTATATGCTAGACTGTCATTCATGTAATTCAATGTGAAACAATTAAAATGAGACATTTTAAGATTTTAGAATTGAAGGATCGAAAAACAAACATGACAAGCAAAGAGTGATAACGAGTCGACAACCACTTGGCCAAAGGATTCTTTCTGGCTTTTCAATATATTTTGTAGGCGCTAATCCTCTCTTCTAACCTTGGACTGTTTGTGTCGTGTACCGGTATAACATTAGAAAGATAGCAAAAACATTTGAAAAGAGTTTGACTGGTCAGAATTGGACCAAGTACAAAAAACCCTGACACAATGACAAAAGACAAGAAAGTAAATAAAAAGGGATAAATTATTGAAAACACGATCTTAACTAAAATAGAACATGTTTTGAAATATTGAATTGAAAACAAAGTGGGACGCATGAACACTTAAGGCAGAGTATGAAAATAGTATGCCATGATCAAGTATTAAAATTATAAATAAAAAATTCAGGGTATATGATTTGGCTTTTGGCAGAAATTATTTTAAAAGACATTGTCGAAATTATCAATTTAAACAAACAGTTTTTATTGAATATATTTACAGAAACGATATCGAACGATTTGCAATCTGTAACACTTCACATTGTGAAAATCGGTAAAAACTCAATGGTTTTACTGCAAAACGTTACCAGTAATTTCAAGTACCTGCCACTTGTATACGCATAAACGTCACATACAGCACCAGTTTTGATGACGTCATTCGGATAAACGTTACAATTTAAAAATAAAATAACAAATGTTTTTTACAGTCAACTATGTGAACTAATTTCACTTAGTTAATTTGGCATACAAAGTTTATAATTGGAGTATAATAGCTTGTGCAAATATTTGCACGATACCTCTAAAAATTGTTTTCAACCACGAAAATCAATATATATTTTGAACTTTTAGGGTTATTCTTATATAACAGAATAAAATAAATTATTTTCTTCAAACCTATTATGGTGTCGACAGTAAAATGATGTTTTTACATACGTTTTAATGGTAAGTGGGTTCTGCTAAAAGCGACAAAAATGTCGTTTTGGCGTGCTAGCGGTAAACGACAAAATGTCGGTTTGGCGCCGAAAGGGTTAAGAAGTCAATCGCGGCATTTGAGCCCAACAAATATTTTCCAGTTCTCTTAACCTCCTTTCTGCCATTGGGCCGATTTGGCCGATGCAGAAATAGTACCTTTGACTGCCAAGGATCGGCCCAAAGCCGATGTTGTTTTCCGCTGTGACGTTGTTCCTTGACGTCATAGAGAATTCGCAGTGCCCAGCGAAGCCGGCGTGGAAAGAAAATCAGCCGTTGTTCAGAGTTCTGTTACCGGGCTCATGGACTTTTCTTTCGATGAAGCCCCATCACGATCCAGCCATCCTTATTACATTATTACCCAGAAGTGCATTGTCATTTGCTTACATTCACATATTTCTTTCTATTGATTTTTCCAAATAAACGGATATGTTTAAAAGTCGTCCCAGCTCCAATATGTTAATTGTATAAATGCGTCTTTATCATATTCCGGGTGCCTTCGGCTGTTATCTGCTCTTTGGTCGGGTTGTTGTCTCTTTGACATATTCCCCATTTCCATTCTCAATTTAATAATATAGCAATAAAACAAAACTTTCTTTTATTTTGTTGATGTGCATATGGACCAATGGTATTAAAAAAAGTGCATAAATTATTTATCATTCTAATATGACGTCCTTATTACGCTTTGGAAACAAAGCCGTGTTCTAATTAGCACAAAATATGTTTGACACATGCGCATAAATTTACTGTTTATATTTTCGTTATTTTCATTGTTATTCTAATAAAGTATATATATTTTAGCAGCTTACATAAACTAATATTATATAATGTTTATTAAACAACATATATTTACCCTGCTTTTAGTTTTTATACTAATAAAATATGAAAATGTAATGTACAGACTCCATGGGGAGGAAACGAGAACAGCCAAACATTTTTAAGGTATTTTCGTGCGCTTCGACCTATAAAAATACTGTATTTGTCCTATTAAAATCGACATAACGCTCAGTGTAAAATATAAACAAATATAATGCCTACCCATGTTAAAATGAGCATAGAGCATGACATGAAGGAATTATTTCTTAAGTAATATTTTTACTGCATTTATCCTCTATAAACTTTTCATAATCGTCTTCGACTTTTACTTCGGTTTTAAGCGCTGAAACCACAACCAGGTCGGACGTACGGGTGGTCAAAGGTAACACTTAATGCCGCCTGGTTGGGGCATAAATAGAAACAATTACGATTCCTGCGTATCGAGTACCAACACGTTAATTTTGGAATACTGCGTACCATTCCTTTGAGTACCGAATACTCTTTTTTCATGTACCCGGAATATCACGTGCCAAAAAGGGGCATCCCTCATACACACAACAAAAAAAAAAACGCGCCGATTTCAAAAATGTACCTTTGACTGCCAGGCTTTGGCCGATGTGAAGCATCAATGATGTAATCTGTGACGTCATAGACTCTGAGCAGCACTGAAGGAAACATGGCTGCAATTGAACCTACAGTCGGAAAGCTGACCCCGGTTTGACCCCATTTCTTAAAGCAACAATGGAAGTCATGTGATTACCATATGTGGGCATTTTTACCAAAAAGTGAAGCCCGTTTTTGGAATTTGTAGTTTTGCATGAATTAAAACTAATTTGCTTTTAAGTGAACATTCTTGAGTATATAAGAAATATATTGATCCACTCAATTATGGATTAAACTCATTTTTTCTCTCAAAATGTGTCTTCAAAGTCTAGGTGTTGACCAAAAAAATTGGTCACAGGAAATTGAAATCGTAATTTTCTTTCTTAACTTCTCGGTAAGCTATGCTGAATTTAAATTATGTTATGTAACATAACTTGGACTATGATATGTCAAATTTGTGCCACTTCGATATGTCGATATTTCTGACGAAGCGGGGCCGATAGTAATTTACGAGTTACGTCCCTTTGTTTGACACTCTCATGAACAAACTTTATTATAATAAGCACCATATGCTGTTATTTACATGTGGATATTATTCGAATAATTTTATTAAATATATTTTGATACTAAAGACATGTGCAAAAAATAGAGAAAGACATTTTATCACTTTTCAGAACTCAGTTTCAGTGAAATAGGCCCTATGTGCCATAATATTATTATTCAAAGAGTTAATTTAGGTAATATTTATATTTTGATATTTTTACTGTTGTAGCCAAATTATTTCAACACTGAAATAAATTTCTACTACATTATTACAAGGGGTAGCCAAAATATTCATGAATAATGGATCAAGACAGGATTAAAATGATCAAAAACAGGAATTCCTTTTCATTACTGATACTTGGTCCTACCTTATTCATTTAAACTTAAAAGAGATCATAATGAAAGTATTCTCAGACTGAATGTAAATTCTTCATTATTTGAAATAAAAGGAAATTAGTTTGCAATCAGTGTATGAACAAACTAAATATAACAATAAATTTTGCAAGTTCTAATGAATGGACTCAAATTATAAAAACCCACTAAACCAATAAATAAATGGTTCTAATCATGAACTTGAAAATAAATTAGAACAAAAAAGACTCGGTCTAATATTTTTCTTCTTCTATTTAAAAAAAAATAATAACTATGCATTTTTACATTTATATAAAAGTATTTCAGAGCAGTTTCTGAGTGCTAAGTCAACAATTATGTTTTAGATCACAAGTCAAAAGTAAGTCACACTTCATGTCAGTATGAACATGCTTTGAATAAGAGTGATTAAAATGCTAGTCTGAAAGAGATTGTTTTAAGTTCAAATTTAGGACAAGGCTTTTTCATTTACTTTTGCAGGATTCCTTCATCACAATTTTTTTTTTAAATATTATAAATAATGAATGAGTTTTGTTTAGTAATCTTAATTAAGCAGTTAAGGTTGTGCAAAGACAGTATAAAATTTCCATACCTTGTTTTAGTTAAGTCAAACATTTCACTGACTTAAAGAGAATAATTAATCCAATCAAATATTCACAGCTGAACTCGCCATTGCTTTTTCAAACAAACACACTAAATGTGTGTACATTGTGTTCAGATGCAAGTTGACATCGATGTGTAAGACCAAAAAACTACAATGTCAAAAAATGTCTTTCGTTTGGAATTTAGTTCGAACGGGGTTTCCTAAGGGGTGATAGAACGTTAGACTTGATTTTTTTTAACTTCGAGATACGTATTATTAATTTTTTATATAGTATATATAAACTTTGTTTATCTGTGAAAAAAAGAAGGAAAAATAACAGACAATTTCGCATTATTTATAAACGACGATCAACGGCGTTACGTAATTGTTAAAAGACGGCCAAATTAGAATGTTTAAGTATTATTTTCTTTAATAATAAGAATCATGCTTAAAAATCGAAAAAAATGTAATGGCAAGTAAGAAACAGAAAAAGAAAATTTCCAAATTGGCGCCAAATTATTTTTTCCGCGAAATTAACGCAATTTCAGAATGGCGGGTTTTAATATCAGTCCCATTGTTGTCTTAAGAAAGTAGCAACAACGGTCGTTTCTAAGGGCTTGCTTTCCGACTGCTAATCCGTGGTTCCGGGTTCTCCCACCAGAGCCAATGAATAACCCACTGTTTAATAGAGCACCCACTGGACCCATTAATATGCCGCCCAGAGATGCCGCGCCAATAGCTTACTTTTATCTGCTGTTTTCTATTGACCTTATCAAAGAGTTTGTCAAACAAACAAACAGGTTGGTAAAATAATCTTTTCTAAGTTAGTTTATAGTTACTAGACGTATCTTTCATAGCCATATTGCAATTTTTTACCATCAATGTAGAACCAACGCGCCGTTGAAATGTTAATGACACAGTCAATAAAATAATCAACAAAGTCATACGATTTCAGTCTTTGTGATTACAATTTGTTTCATTAATGACATTGTTCTTTCTGAAACATAATTTAGAAAATTTTGAACACTTTTATATCCCCCTGCAAATAAAAATAAACGGGTGTTCGTCCTGCTGAAATGGTATGTGTAGACCGGTCAAGATAATAGAAAGACAGACTGTTTGTTCGTTCAGCTCAATAAAGAGTAATGGACATTATATTTTTCTGTGGTTACGTTGCAGCTTGCTCAGATACAGGGAAGCGCCCAAATGACAGGATATAAAATAACACAAAAGCACGTGTAACTCAAAAGAAACGGTTATTCGGGCAGTATACGAAAACAAAATATGAAAAGAACGGATTTAAGTCAATGGCACGAAGACATCAACAAATCACCAAATACAAAACAAATGAAGAAAATAAAAATAATACATTTCTTGAGGGAACAGCCTGTTAACTCTGAAAGGGGGTACTATGTTTTTTTTATTCAGGTTTGCTTTATGAGTCAAGCTTGACACTTGATATTGAATTTATAATGGCAAAAACTGATAATAATAAAAAAATTCCCTGATCATAATGTTTTTCTTCAAAGTTGGGATTAAGAATATTTTTTGAAGATAAAACACACACACACCCACTTAATCACCACCACCAAAAAATATACATTTTCAAAGTAATATGGTCGTTCCCTTAAAAAATATTTACATAAAATATTCTACGACTTGTAAATGTATGATTATTTCTTATTATTTTGTAGATATGCAAAGAATCTTTGCAATGAAACCATTCGCCAAATCAGACGATTTTCGAGAAAATGCAGTGGCAGAAGGAGGGTAAACTAACCATACCTGAGTTTAAGGGATTCCTTGTCGGTTTTTTAACATGGGCTTAATTAGGAAAGTCTCATTTGAAGAATATTGGAATAAGCACAGTCCATCTCAGTCTACACCCTGGTTCCGTAGTATGTTTAGTCGAAACCGATTCCAAAACATCTTAAAATTTTTGCACCTGGTGGACACCAAAAACTCCTAAGCGTAATGATCCAGCTTACAAACCATCTCAAAGGTTCAAACCGTTGCTTGATTTCGTTAACAGGAAATTTTTACGGTATTATAATCCCGCAGAGAACTTGCTGTAGATGAATCCTTGTTGGTACGAAAGGAAAGACAAGTATGTTACAGTATATACCAAGTAAACGTTCAAGGTCTGGCGTTAAATTCTGGATGTTGGTCGAGTCCGTCACCGGGTATGTTTTACAGATGGATGTATATCACGGGAAACGTTTCGATCCCACTCCTGCTGGAACATTACAAGGAACAAATGTAGTAATAAATTTAATGAAGAATTCGCATCTTCTTGGAAAAGGCTTTCATGTTTTCGCCGATAGCTTTTTTGCTTCACTTAATTTAGCTAACAAATTATTGAGAGAGCGTACGTATCTCACAGGCACAATGAGAACTAACAGACCTATGCCACAGATGATAAAAATGCACGTCCGCAGGCAGGAAATGCTGTTTACGCTAGACAAAGACAAATCATGCTTTGCCGTTTCCGCGACCACAACAGAAAAAAACCCGTCACTTTGGTGTCTACTTACTACAATGCTATTAATACACTAAACGGTAAACCTAGGATCATAGGCGCATATAATACATTCATGGGCAGTGTCGACCTTAGCGACCAATTGATTGGAGCATATAATGATCACAGGAAATGCAGTAAAGTATGGAAAAAAAATTATATATCACATATTTCACCGCATTATGTTAAACGCGTATATTCTGTACAGTCATAACACATCATTACCGGTGATGTCCTGACTTCAGTTCAACCAATCTGTAATAGAAAGTTTAGCGTCCGCTCATTTGATACACAGAAATGGTAACGTGAATCGGCAAGCAAGAGTGAAAAACTTGACGGTCGAAAAGAACGAGATTGTGACGTTTGTTCCGACAGAAAGCGAAATATAAGAAATCGATCAAGAACCTTTGTGCGCAGTGTACCATAGGACTACATGCAGCTTGCCTTCAGAGGCACGAATGTTGAATCATAAATACATTTTTAATATTGTATTATATAATTACATTTGTCTGGTGTCTTTTATTGTCCAAAGTGCCTCAGTATGTGGTACACATCTACGAGAGTCTGAGATTTTAAACATTTACACAAATTAAAATGTACCGTCTTTCACAATTTGCATTATATTTCGGCGGCAGATATGTTTTAATATTTATAAATTCACCACGAAAAACATTTTGTTTTAATGTCCTTTCAGTCAGGATTCTACTTCGTCAAAATTATCCCCCCATTACGCCACCTAATTTTTATAATCGTAAAAATGAAAGCCATCGTAGTGATGACGCGCTGTCAATTTAGCCCTTGAAAACCGACAAATTTATCCACATAGTATCAATACACTCCTTATATGCCAGTTGTATTTTAAAAGACAAATGTATCTACTAGCTTTTGAGCATCATTTAATGTACTATTATGCATTTGTTCAACTTAAAGTTATTGTCTGATCGGTTGTCAGGGGGAATTTTCGAAGTTCAAAAATATTTAAAAAAATTCTAATTAAATATTTCGTGGAAGGGCAGACTAAAAATTTTCAGAGGTTGAAGAATAATTACCCTATATAACACACACAAAAACTGAATTTTTTTTTGAAGTTATGCATTTTTAAGATCCAACAGAAAAGTTTGTCGTCAAGTACTTTTAGTAAAAATTTGTTATTCGAACACACCTACTCTGTTGTTATGACTCACTAGAAAGGTATTTCACTTGACCCATATATTTCACCTTTTAGTACGGCAAATTTTTAATATTATTGAATCAACCTACAGCCTAAATATATAAAAATAATAGAATCTGAAGCGAGATGATCTATCAAATATTTTTCTTTTATACGTTTTCAAGACAGAATAGTCAACTCAAACACGCCTGAACCTAAAAGACGTACTCGACTTTCTCTTTCGATGAAATTATTGCCCATTTTGGGATTTTTTCCCAAAAAACTGTCACCGGGGGCAGAGATGCAAATTGATGCTTTAAAAGGATAAATCGATTATCTTCCTTTGGAATTTTATCTGCGGAATTTATGCTTATGCACAAAAAGATCCACGAGAATTTGCACCTACATTTGTACCACAATTGACTGTTTTGTGAAAATCTGTCTATAATTTAAAAGTTTACAAATATCTCGAAGCTCAATTCAATAATTTAAGTAAAACACATACATAACGTGCATAAAATCCTAAATTAGGCACATTAATCAAACTTTAAAAGCCCATAGAAACAGATGTAAACAATTCAAATTTACCAACTTCGCCTTTTTAATTTACCTTCTCTAACAAAGAGTTCCATTTCTTTGTTTAATTTCAATTGGGTTTCCGCCTGCTTTTATAAGGAATAATAGAAAAAGCAACCCAATCATTTTGATAACAATAGCTGGTTTTCATTTATTAATAGTTAACGAAATTCCGCACCAGCCGCAAAATATAAACGTTTTAAGTTAGAATACCGAAGCGTAATAAAACTGAAAGGAAATCAAGAGACATAGACAAAAACAAAGAAAGACAACATAAATTTACATTGCAAACTAACGGCATTTTAGAAAAACGAGGCTCCGTATAAAAACATGTGAACCCAGGTGTTCTTGTAGTGCAAACAGTTAAACAATATGAAAAATAACGGATCCCCGGATATAATAGGGAAATCGCACGAAGACATACAAAAAAACATTACCAGATATGATACATTAAACGGCATTCTGAGCTTTAATACCATTAAAGTCAATGAGGCTATGAGTTTTTACAACCACTAATAAATTGCAACCAACACCAATTTAGTGTAATAATGAAAAGACTGACCAAAATAAACAACACAAATACAGTAAAAAAAACGGCACTTGAGAGCGATAAATCAACGAAGCAGACAGCTGTGGTGTCATCAAAACGAGCAATCCTATGCAGGTACCATGCACAATAGTGTGACGTTACCAATTGTTGTAAAGGTTGCCATGGCGCTGTTTGAAAACGTGCGACGCCGGGCCGATTCTTGGCAGTCAAAGGTAAAGCGTTTTCCAATATATTGGCAGTCAAAGGGTTAAATAAAGCGTGTATTGTGAATATTTAATTTTTCGCGTAATCAAGTATAACAGTTACCTTTACCATGTTTACTGTGATTATTTATAAGGATTGTGATTATAATATTTAATAATATTAATTACGATATACTGATTAAAAGATATATAAAAAAGTTTTAACAAATTTCTCGAAAGTATGCGACATTTTGCATGAAAATGACGAACTACATAACTAGTAAACACGTTAACTGAGTTGATACTATAATACTAACAGTTTTAAGTATAAAAATAATGCATTAAATTCAGTTTGCTTCATTCCCGCCAAAATCGTCCTTTTGGCGCCGTATTTTGACGTTGTTCAGTGCTCCTCTGTATTGTGACGTCACCATAGATCTTTGACGTTCTACACAACCAACAAGATCCCTTTGGCAGCAAGAGGGTTAACGACTTATTACTACATAACATCAGCTGTTATACAGAAGTATTAATATGAGGAATATTGTCAAACTAGTTTTCTTGGTGTATATTTTGACCGTCTATTACTGTGAAGCGGCTTGCCAATTCAAGAAAGTTCAAAGTGAGTACAGCAAGCCCTTAGAAACGACCGTTGTTGCTACTTTCTTAAGACAACAATGGGACTGATATTAAAACCCGCCATTCTGAAATTGCGGAAAAAATAATTTGGCGCCAATTTGGAATTTTTTCTTTCTTTCTGTTTCTTACTTGCCATTAGGGTCAGAATTAGGTTTCTTTCGATTTTTTAAGCATGGTTCTTATTATCAAAGAAAATAATACTTAGACATGTTATAAATTGTCCGTCTTTTAAAAATAACGTAATGCCTTTGATCGTCGTTTAAGAATTATGCGAAATTTTTTTCCAGATAAACAAAGAATATACAAACTATATAAAAATTAATAATAAGTATCTCAAAGTTTAAACAAATATGAAGTCTAACGTTCTATCACCCTTAGGAAACCCTGTTCGAACTAAATTCCAAACGAAAGACATTTTGACATTGTAGTTTTTTTATCTTACACATCGATGTCAACTTGCATCTATACACAATGTACACATATTTTGTGTGTTTGTTTGAAAAGCAATGATGAGTTCAGCTGTGAATATTTGACTGGATTAATTCAGATTCTCTTTAAGTCAGTGAATTGTTTGACTTAACTAAAACAAGGTAAGGAAATCGTATACTGTCTTTACACAACCTTAACCAAAACTCATTCATTGTTTATAATATTATAATATAAAAAATTGTGATGAACTTGAAGTAATCCTGCAAAACTGCCAAAGGTAAATGATCGGGTGAAATATGAACTTAAAACAATCTTTTCAGACTAGCATTTTAATCACTCTTATTCAAAGCATGTTCATACTGACATGAAGCGTGACTTACTTATGACTTGTGATCTAAAACATAATATTGTCGACTTAGCACTCAGAATCTGCTCTGAAATACTTTTATATAAATATAAAATGCATAATTGTTAAAAAAATTAAATAGAAGAAGAAAATATTAGACCCAGTCTTTTTGTTCTTATCTATTTTCAAGTTCATAATTAGAACCATTTATTTATTGGTTTAGTGCTTTTTTATAATTTGAGTCCATTCATTAGAATCTGCATGGAATCAGTGAGACAAAATTTATTGTTATATTTAGTTTGTTCATACAAGAATTGCAAACTAATTTCCTTTTATTTCAAATAATGAAGAATTTACATTCAGAATATTTTCATTATGGTCTCGTTTAAGTTTAAATGAAAAGGTAGGATCAGGTATCAGTAATGAAAAGGAGTTCCTGTATTTGATCATTTTAATCCTGTCTTGATCCATTATTCATGAATATTTTGGCTACCCTTGTACGATTAAAGTAGAAATTTATTTCTGTGTTGAAATAATTTGGTTACAGCAGTATAAATACTTACCAAAATATAAATATTAAATTAACTCTTAGAATAATAATATTATGGCACATACTGACATAGGGCCTATTTGAGTATTTCACTGAGACTGAGTTCTGAAAAGTGATAAAATGTGTTTCGCTAATTTTTTGCACATGTCTTTAGTATCAAAATATATTCAATAAAATTATTTTAATAATATCAAGAATCGAAGATTCATCATGTAAATAACAGCATATGGTGCTTAATATAATAATAGTTTGATCATGAGAGTGTCAAACAAAGGGACGTAACTCGTAAATTACTATCGGCCCTGCTTCGTCAGAAATATCGACACATCGAAGTGGCACATTTGCGTATTACAGCGTATTAAGTGGCACAAATTTGACATATGATAGTCAAAGTTATGTTACATAACATAATTTAAATTCAGCATAGCTTCCGAGAAGTTAAGAAAGAAAATTACGATTTTAATTTCCAGTGACCGATTTTTTGGTCAACACCTAGACTTTGAAGACACATTTTGAGAGAAAAATTAGTTTAATCCATAATTGAGTGGATTGATATATTTCTTATATACTCAAGAATGTTCACTTAAAAGCAAATTAGTTTTAATTCATGCAAAAACTACAAATTTAAAAACGGGCTTCACTTTTTGGTAAAAATGCCCATATATGGTAATCACATGATTTCCATTGTTGCTTTAAGAAATGGGGTCAAACCGGGGTCAGCTTTCCGACTGTAAGGGTTTGGCGTTTCGTGACGTCAACGAAATTCATCTAAATGACGTCAGATATTACGTCGTAAATTACTATCGGGCACTCACCGTCGTCTTCATTTAGTTGATGGCTGCAAAATGCTTATAAGAATAAATTAATAAAGATTTTAATAAATAACCAAAACAATTTTAATAGACATATTTAGTATTTATTCTTGGCATGAATAAGCTTGACAAACTTTGAACATGGTTTTGAATACTAACGTCACGGTACCCAAATTGCACCAGTACCCAAATTGCACCTATTCAACATAAACAGCTGAGAAATTCTTAAAAGTTTTCTTTGAGACTAAACAATTTGTATTTTAGTTATTTGACATTATACACGTCTTACAAAATAGGTGAATATATTCAAATATACACCCAACGTTCACAGTTTATATCAACAGATGAAGCTTTCACTGGAAAAGAAAAATGTACGAAAATGCCGCCATGCGACGTTCACAAAAGTCATCTTTAAAAGTGAACAAAAAATATGTTACAAGCATCCATTTAAAAAAAAGGAATAGTGAGCATGTATTAGTGTCAAATTGTTCTAAATATTTGAAAAATAAAACAAAACATCTGTTATTTGATTTTGAATGATGTGAATTTAAGCATGGATGCAATTTGGGTACTCCTCATTACGGAA
>JAASAO010001584.1:0-32980 GCA_017311375.1 Mytilus coruscus | reverse complement strand
ATTCGCTTTTAAGCGCTGGTGAAATGATATCCAAAAGGGAACAGACGATGATAGTAGCTGTAGATGTGTTAAGGGTGGGATTTATCCGCAATCGCTTTCACTAGGAGATACACCGTACCATTTGTATAATGTAAACACATGATCATCTGCTGTGTGCACTTGATGAAACCTATTTCGTCTTGTATCTTGTATATTCTCAGAAAACTCCGCTGATAAAGGAGTATTAGAATTATTCCTGTTGGTGTTAGAATACATAGAATCCCTTAGTCCTATTCCAACTTCTGTTAAATTTCCTATCAGATGTGGAAGTTCATTAGACGAATGACTGGTCACAGTTTGTAAAGTTGGCGAGCCTTCCTGGTCTTCGTTTGAAAATTGTTCAGGTTCGGAAACTGATTTGAGATTATCATAATAAATTTGTTGTAACACTGTTTAACTTAATTTTGAAGTAATGTTTATTCCAATATGTGTCAGTTCTTCCTTGGATTTCTTAACTGACCAAGACGAACAGTCACTTTCTTGTCTGTTGATTTCAATTGAATCCGGAGAAAACCGACTTGTAGATTTCCTTTTTCTCCGAGAAGTCGTAATGTAAAGTAATCCATAAAAGCATTCAAAAGTTAAAAACTAAACTTTAGATATATTAAAGGGGTGTAATTCCAGAATAATAATATTTTGGTTAGACAAGAACTGCTAACGAAACTGATCGAAACAAGGAGACAGCGTTATCTATCAAAATAATTTCAATAATAATTATTTTAACGGCTATGATCTGACCGCTATCTGACTGCTAAGCTATAAATTCTCGACGAGACACAGAAACAAAAACAAACACCCGAAAGTCGTTATGGATCATTAAGAGAAGAACTTCTCAAACGAGCAATAAAATGCAGCTGTCGAAACAATTATAAACCAAATTATATGCTATATATTCAAATAATTTAACACTGTTATGGTATAGCACAATTAAAAAAAAAATTGCTTCATAATATAAAATAGCGTCCTTCTTTCCCAACAGAATTATCAAAGATGAGTTCTGCCACGTGTATCTCTTCTAAATAATGAACAACAAATAAGCACATGCAGACACGAGCTTCTTTACACGAATAAACCACGCATAAATTATTTGTAATCTAACATTTATTATACACAAGTCTACAAGTAATATTATACAAATTGAAATGTCAACTTAACTATTAAAATGTTTGTCCGATCCTTTGTCTTTTCCTTATCCGGTATTCTTCTTTAACTGTACGGAATCCAATGGAATATATATGTTCAATAAGTTCACAATCTAGTATGATGTTGTTCGTAAATAAAAGTGTCAATCCAACAACTCCAGAGATCTTCTGAGAATGCAAGTATATCAATGTCTGTCTGTCTAATTTCGGTGTCTGTATATATAGTTGTCACGGAAACTTCTAGAGGCTGTAGAAGAGAAACTCCTAGAAAACTGTAGAACGGAAACTTCTAGAATACTGTAGAAGTTTAAATTACACATCGTAAATTATGGTCATTCCGGAATTATTATGCAAGTCAAATAGAAAGTTCTAATCATTCCATCAGTATCTATGATTTTTCCAGTGATTTCTAAACTACACAGTTATAACATTATTTTGTAAACAACTATAAGGCCACACAAAAAAATTAGGCCAACATAAATAAATATGATAATTACAATATCATAACACCTCCCCCCTTAAAAATTTTTTTAAGTGTAACGAGAACTTTTCATGAACAACGTATACAGAAATATATAGTATGTATACAGTGCTTTATTAAGATCTAGATAAAGCATCTGCTATTAAATGATATTTACCTTTAATATGTTTTACAATAACATCATATTCCTGTAACAATAAACCCCACCTAGTCAACCTCTGGTTCTTGTTTCTCATTTTTTGTGTGAAGGTGAGAGTATTATGATCAGTATAAACAAGAATAGGATGCATAGTGGGATTTGAATATACATCAAAATGTTGAAGTGTAGACAACAGTGCAAAACACTCTTTTTCAATAGTTGAATAAATTCTCTGATGTTTTTCTAATTTCTTAGAAAAATATGAAATAGGTTTTTCAACATTATCATCTGTTTCTTGATATAAAACGGATCCAACTCCTACATCACTTACGTCAACGGCAAGTTTGAATTGTTTTTTTCAAAATCTGGAGTGATCAAAACTGGACTGTTAATTAAAAATTATTTGCTATTTAAAAAAAGCGTTTTGACAATTATCACTCCAGATGAATTTCGAATCTTTCCGTAAAAGATGAGTCTATGGTTGAACAACAGTAGCAAAATTTGAACAGAATTTCCTGTAAAATCCAATCATGCCTAAATATCTCATCAGTTGTTTTTCATTTGTAGGAGGAGGAAATTTGGTAATTGGATCCACTTTAGCCATAATAGGTTTCAGTTGACCTTGGCCAACTGTATGCCCTAAATAATCAACAGTGGCTTGACAAAATTCACTTTTACCAAGATTAACAGTCAAATTTGACTGTGACAGTCTATCAAAAGTATAATATAAATGTGTTAAATGCTCTTCCCAGCTATCACTTCATACAATAAGATCATCAATATTAGCATAACAACAGTCTAAATCTTTTATAACCTTATTGATCATTCTTTAAAATGTAGCTGGAGCAGTTTTCATACCAAAAGGCATGACAGTATACTGAAATAAGCCGTCTGGTGTGACAAAAGCTGATATTTCACGACCTCTCTGTGTCAAGGGCACCTGCCTGTAACCTTTCAATAAATTAAATTTGCTCACAAATTTTGCCACTTTAGCCATGGTTAAATTGGAGAACGATCATGACAAACCAGATATAATTAAACCACCTTTTGATTCTTAGACTATGCAACAAACAGTTAGATTGAAAAATTCAGATATTTTGTCAAATTTAGACTCAAAACTTGCACATCTGACTTTTAATCTTTTTCCAGATGTGCCAAACAAAACCACTGCTGGCTTGCCCAATGTTATCAATGCAGTCGTCTATCCTTGGAATCGGATAGGAATCAGATTTTAAAACTGAATTTACTTTTCTGAAATCAGTTACAAAACGAAAGGTTTTATCTGGTTTGGGCACAAGGAGACAAGGGGAGTTCCATTCACTCCTCAATAATATCATTGTCAAGCATATATTTAATTTCTTGTCTCATAAATTCAAGTTTTAGTGGACTGAGCCGGTAAGGATGTTGCTTAATTGGAGAAGCATCACCTACATCAACATCATGACAAACAGCAGTGGTTTTGTTTGGCACATCTGGAAAAAGATTAAAAGTCAGATGTGCAAGTTTTGAGTCTAAATTTGACAAAATATCTGAATTTTTCAATCTAACTGTTTGTTGCATAGTCTAAGAATCAAAAGGTGGTTTAATTATATCTGGTTTGTCATGATCGTTCTCCAATTTAACCATGGCTAAAGTGGCAACTGGTTTACTCTAACCTTCATTAGAATGCTGAAAATATGGTTTTAACATATTAATGGAACACACTCTTTTATGTTTGCGCCGACCGGGAGTTTTCACAATATAATTCAAATCATTGATTTAACTCTCTATTGTGTAAGGACCACAGTATTAAGCATGTAATGGATGTTCAGGGACTGGCAAAAATACAAGTACTTTATCACCAGGCTCAAAAACTCTGTCCCTGGCATCTTTATCATACCATATTGTCATCTTATTCTGAACATTTTTTAAATTGTTCTGAGCAATTTGACAAGCAGTATACATTTTTCTTTAAATCTAGATACATAGTCTAGAAGATTCAAGTCAGTGTAAAATTGAGAATGGAAATGGGGAATGTGTCAAAGAGACAAAAACCCGACCACAGAACAGACAACAACAGAAGGTCACCAATAGGTCTTCAATGCAGCGAGAAATTCCCGCACCCGGAGGCGTCCTTCAGCTGGCCCCTAAATAAATATATATACTAGTTCAGTGATAATGGACGTCATACTAAACTCCAAATTATACACAAGAAACTAAAAGTAAAAATAATACAAGACTAACAAAGGCCAGAGGCTCCTGACTTGGGACAGGCGCAAAAATGCGGCGGGGTTAAACATGTTTATGAGATCTCAACCCTCCCCCTATACCTCTAGCCAATGTAGAAAAGTAAACGCATAACAATACGCACATTAAAAGTCAGTTAAAGAGAAGTCCGAGTCCGATGTCAGAAGATGTAACAAAAGAAAATAAACAAAATGACAATAATACATAAATAACAACAGACTACTAGCAGTTAACTGACATGCCAGCTCCAGACCTCAATTAAACTGATTGAAAGATTATGTCTTCATCATATGAATATCAGGCACAATCCCTCCCGTTAGGGGTTTAGTATCATACCATCATAAAATATATGAGAAGAGCATAACCCGTGTCATGCCAACAACTGGTTTTTAAATAAATGTGTTTAGTTCCGATGCAAAGACCCTATAAGTGAATCAATATTAAAGCCAAAATATGCAATCTTTAATGATCTGTGTTCATTTCTTAATTTTTATAGGGTGGAAATGAAAGGAGAGAGTTGAATTAATATTTTTAGATGCATTATTTTAACTATTCAGTAGTGGGAATAAGTGATTAGGCCAGTTGCAAAAGGTAGAATTTATAGTTTTCGGAACATCTCTTGACTTGTCCATACCAGTATGGATGTGTTTTGGCTAATTTTATGACTTGTATAGAAGGATTTTCCTAAAGTGGGATATAATGTGATAATTCTTAATAAATAAATATAAAACAAGGTTTATCCCACCATTTTCTTCGGCAATGCCTGTACCAAGTCAGGAATATTACAATTGTTTTTCACTCGTTCCGTTTGTTGATAACGTTTTGATTTTGTCAGTTTTTATGGACTTCCCTTTTTTTTAAATTCACCTTTGAATTCGGTATTTTTGTTATATTTTTTAACAACTTGAGAAAATTACACGAATATGATTTAAAATCGATCTGGATAATATCAAACGATGGCATGCAATTTATATCTGAATTCAGTAATTACCTTTTATTCTTTATTCGAAATAAAAAGGGCAAAAGATCTGATAACAAAAATTGTATCTTGACAAAAAAAAAATAATGTAATTAACATTTGTCAGTTTTATAAATATTTGATATGGACATAGAGTTCTCCCTCTTTGTATACCATATAGACTGACTCTACTCCATATTATTGAACAATTATTATTTGAAATCATAATTATATTCTATTGTCTGTGTCTGTCACAGTTACTTGAATATATGCTTGTACTGAGCCCTATGATTAGGAAAATAAAAAAAAATATTTATAGATTATTACATGGCATTTTCCATATTGGCCCTGGTATCAGCCCTAGACTCCCATATCAAGCCCGAGGGCTTGATATGGGTCGTGAACTGATACCACGGACCATATGGAAAATGACATGTAATAATATATTTATCACATATTTTCAAGCAAGAGAAAAAGATAGCATATACCAAATTATGTCTGATATTTTCAACAAACATTCAAAAAACATTTAACGAAAATAATTTTAAAAACTATCAAAGTGAGTTAACAAAGTTCGTATCCCAGTGAGTAAACAAAGTTTTGTGAAAAGTTTAACAAATAATGAACAATAAATATATTAATTCTCAGAATTGTAAATATTAAACGACTTAAAGTGTTACATTTCAATTAATGCTGACGAAGAATACACCATATCGCTACTATGATTTGGAAATATGTTCCGCTTGAACTTCGATGTCATACAACAATCACTTTTCATTGTGCCGTCATATATTTTCTAAATTCTTTATGACGTCCAAATTTTACAGGAACTTTTGTGATTTCCACTGTTGATTTTTACATTTTTCTACTACAGCAGATTCGTAAATTTCTAAATTTCTTTTCATTGTGTTCTCATTTTCATTTCTTGTATGAATTTACATACATCGTCATTTGATCTGTGAGAAACCTCTCCTGATCGTCTAACTGCTTCGGATGACAACTTGTTTACAAATAGTTTTTGATTGACAGGTTACCGGAAGTTAAACTCGGGGGCTCGATACGAATTTCAAGGGCTGATATCGATATTGGCCCCGAGGGCTGATAACCAACCTTGACTTCCGGCTATTATTGGCCATGCAAAAACGTACATATCAGTACAAAATATGTGATAATATAAGTTATCTACGTTCATATCTACGGATATGAACGTAGATAACGAATTTATCCTAGGACTTAGTCCAAATCTGACGATTTTTAGAGAAATTCGACCACAAAGTGTAACGTGAAAGCAACTTTTTTCATTATTTAAAAAAGTTTTATTAAAATTTGGGAATTTGACATATTTTTAACGGGGTGTAGGGTACGACCTTTGGTCGAACCCTACAGGTAATCAAATATAAGACTTTTATAATCCAGAGACAGAGAAACTGGAATGGGTCAAATTTGGCGCTCCATGTTGTGAGAGTTACGTCATAGACGGTGTGATGTCAAAGTGGGTCATTTGCATAGCTAGGTCGATAGTCCCATTCATTCAAGTGATGCATTTACTAAAATGAGTGCAAATGATCGACATAATAAGATAAAATCGTTAGTGGATTAAATATTTAATTACAGACATCATGGATAATCTACAGAATTCAATATTTCACAAGGAACAACCACGGATATAAGGAAAACGCGCGTGAAGTTCCCCGGTGTAATGGGTAGCAACGTCCGGGTATATGGGTTAGCAACACCCGGGGCTATGAGTTTTGTAACGACGTGCGTTAACCAATCAAAATCCTAGAAATATACAAAGCCGGGTATAATATACAATTATGGCCCGTAGAAAAGTGAATATCCAAAATTGTCAACACGAATTTCACTGAGGGCGCAACCCGAAGTGAAATAATTTTTTAGGGTTGACAATTTTGGATATTCATCGCTTCTAAGGGGCCACAATTGTTTTATTATACCGAACTAACAGTGGAAGGGACTTTTGAAACATTGAAAAAGCACGTAACCTACTGTATCGTAACAAACACAAGTAAACGTTCGAAAATAAATTTGTATCTTAGAATTTCTCATATGTACAACAAAGGTAGAATCTTTTTGTGAAATATTGATGGCCCTGAAAAGGACCGTTTACAAGAGATATCCTCGGCACTAGATGCATTTTCAAAGCCTTGTTTCCTCGTCACTTGATGGGCTTCCTGTAACTTGAAGTTGAACGTTGCCATTTTGTTTACTTACGTCTGTGACGTCATTTCATGGGAGATAACTCGTGTACAAATCAAGAAACTCAAAAGGTTATTCATCGGTGAATAATAGGGTAATTCACCGCTGGTGTAAATTTTTAGTTTTATTCGTCCCTCCTTGCAATTAAATGAAAATTAACTGAACTAGAACACACCCGCGAAATCGCGGGCATTTAAACTTGGTTGAAAGTATGTAAACTGTTGTAGGAGAAAATTTTGTAAAAGATTTTATGTCTGGAGAATTTCAGAAAAGTTATCAAAATTCATAGGTACTTGGAGACAGGACAAATTTTTTTAAGCCCTCTCCGTTTTTTCCAAAGTCCTTTTCTTTTATGCCCCCGCTGTAGCGGAGGGGGCATTAAGTTTTACCCTTGACCGTCTGTACGTACGTCCCAAAATTGGTTTCCGTTCTCTAACTTGAGTATGCCTCAACCAAATGTTATGAAATTTATACACAATGCTTATTACCACAAACACAGATCAAGTTTGAATTTTGGTGGCGTCACTTTAACCGTTCTAGAGTAATGCCCCTTTATAAATGGAAAAATTGCAAAATTTTTAGTTTCCGTTCTCTAACTTAAGTTTGCCTTAACCAAAAGTTATGAAACTTATACACAATGCTAATTATCAC
The DNA here is from genome assembly GCA_017311375.1 of Mytilus coruscus. NCBI lineage: Eukaryota > Metazoa > Mollusca > Bivalvia > Mytilida > Mytilidae > Mytilus > Mytilus coruscus. The sequence continues at coordinate 25,127 of JAASAO010001584.1, read as the reverse complement.
AAAATACAGATCAAGTTTGAATTTTGGTAGCGTCACTCTAACCGGTCTAGAGTTATGCCCCTTTATAAATGGGAAAATTGCTAAATTTTTAGTTTCCGTTCTCTAACTTGAGTTTGCCTCAACCAAATGTTATGAAACTTATATACAATGCTTATTACCACAAAATACAGATCAAGTTTGAATTTTGGATGGGTCACTTTAACCATTCACGAGTTATGCCCTTTATAAATGGAAAACAATGCAAATTGTTTAGTTTCCGTTCTCTAACTTAAGTTGTCTCAACCAAATGTTATGAAACTTATACACAATGCTTTTTACCACAAAATACAGATCAAGTTGAATTTTGGTGGCGTCACTTTAATCGAGTTTTGCCTCTTTAAAAATCGAAAAATTGCAAGATTTTTAGTTTCCGTTCTGTAACTTAAGTTTGTCCCAACCAAACATTATGAGACCTATACACAATACTTACTACCACAAAACTCAGATCAAGTACAAATTTCGGTAGCGTCACTTTTATCGTTCTTGAGTTATGCTCGTTTATAATATTGCATGCAAGCGGGGGCATCATCTGTGTCCATGGGGACACATTCTCCATTTTTATTTTGTTTTCTGTTAAAATTCCATTATTTTCGTGTTTCTGTATACTATGAACATACGTATATTATAAATATAGTGTATTTGCTATTAACTATCAATTTCAAGTTTCTTCTCCACGGCGATCACTGCTATCTTATATAGAGAGTCTCTATCAACGCGAAAATTATTGTCCTGTCCCCGAGTACTCTTATGAAAATTATGTGCAAGTTAAAACCGGAAGTCTTGTATGACTTAAAAGTTGGTCTGATGACGGAAACAATATCCGGACGCCTTTATTTTCGTTTTTCTCCCAAAATAACCCAAACTGAATAATCATAAGGATAGATGACAAATGCGACTATGCATGGTACCTATTGAACACAGATACATGATGATTAATTTATTGTGGAAGGAAAAGAAGCGACACACAAAATGAGGTCTTCTCGTTTAATAGTATAGATTATTCCATGTCACGTGATAACGTGTTACCCAATAGAATTGTTTATAATATATGTAAGGTATAGGGTGTGTTTGGATATCTACCTATAGGTAACATATCGACAGAAAATAAGTAGACCTTGGTTAAAACGTAGACAACCCACGGGCTACCTATAGGTTTAGCTTTAGAACATGTTGGTACCTATGGTTTGCAAAGCAATTCCAAACGAATTTTTATCACCTGTGGCTATTAAAATGGCACCCAATCAACGACAACGAAGGCTATTAAAATAAATTTTAATGATGAATGTGACTCAGATGGAACTCAATGTCATGGCCTAACTCACTACCATTCATATGAAAAACGCACAGCAGATATTGTTTTCTTGGACAACAAAAAGTAGACTTGTTCCAAAAGTAACTAATTACTATTCAGAGACGATACCAAGATTCATTTTCGTTTAAGCAAGACATCTTGTGAGGTCAGTGGCGGATCCAGAACTTTTCATAAAGGGAGGGGTGTGGCACTGACTGACCTAAAAGGGGGCATCCAGTCATGCTTCAGTGATTCCCTATTTAACCACAATTTTTTTCTATCGAAAAGGGGGGGCGGGCCCTAGCCCCCTGGATCCGCCTTTGTCGATATGGTTTCTGCATATTGACCTTAACAAGTGTCTAATAGCTTAAGAGTCGGCGAGGCACATGCAGGAGATATTATAACTGTTTACTGTTTCAGTTTTAGAAAATCAAGCTTAAATAATTCTAGAGTCTTGGAAAGTTAATTGCGGTCGTCATTGCTCACGTTGCTATGTGAACAACAGAAAAGGCAAATGATCAAAAGGGGAGGAAACTATTTATACGAGAGAAATGCAATTTATGAAAAAATCTAAATAAGTAAGCTAGAGAGTCTTGAATAAGTTTAAATTGATTGTGAAGGTTGTATATAATAATGTATATGTATGTGATGTAAACAAGTCTAAATTGAAAACAACGTTCAAACCTTTGATTGCGTTGGATAAAACCGCAATTTTTATACGTGTGCATGCAAAACAAATTTCTTGGAAGAGGGTCTAAATACAGCACAAACAACATTTTCCAAAAGACCAAAAGAGTGAAAAGTATATTTTAACAAAACGCATTTGACTAGCAGGTCGAACAACTGATGTTCTTAAACCCTTCTGGCTGCCATTGGCAATTGCCAAATAAACGGATCACCAGATGTAACAAAATGGATCTTAACTATTAATTTAATACCAAACAGAAAACAATAAACTTGCGGAAAAGATGGTATACCGCAAACAAAAGGTGCAAAAATTAGTACACCATATCCGGATTTCGACAATTAATGTCTCTTCAGTGATGTTAGGAATCGAAACGGTATTTGGAAGGCCATATAATTTACCTCAATTGAGGATAGACTCTTGAATTTTGAAGAGTCGAAATAGGATGAACGGATCATATAAACCCGAAGGCAAATATAATACAATATGTATGTGATGTAATATAGCATGTCTTCTGTGTACTTATGTATTTGGTGATGAACTTTAAGTTTACATAATTTTATATAAATACAACGTCGCATGTTTTAGAACCCATACCTCGTCGGTGAATTTTAGATACATCTAAATTTTCTTACGTTTCTATGGAGGATCTTCGATCAAGCATAGGATCAATTTAGGGCTTTTCATATCCTACAGATAACTGTTAATTGTTGAGGACTGTGCTGAATGACCTAAGGGGGACCGCTCAAGTCATGCTTGAGTGATTCCCTATATAATCAAGCAAATTTTTCCCAAGAAAGGGGGGGCGGGCCCCCAGCCCCCTGGATCTGCCTATGGAGGTATTACTGATGAAAGTACACGAGGCCACTACGCGTGTATGGCAGCCTGGTCGTCAGATTGACATAGAAAAGAGGTTACTGATGTTTTTTTTATGGTACATGGGTATGTAAATATACTATTTTGTCGAATACATGGGTTTTAAAAACTTGGGAACAGTATATCTGTTAGTATATAGGTTCCTGATACAACTTTGTTGATGAATATTATCGATAAGGCGACAAAATGTCGTGTATATCCAACAAGCATCTACATATCATTATATACAATCTTCAACAATGCTGGACGTTTAATATGAGCAATCATCAGTCAATCAATTTAAATTTGACTGTGTTAAATAAGTGAAACCATTTGATTTTAAGCGGAAAATTAGAATGAATTGAAAACCACAAAATCCTCCTGTCCCTACCGCTCCTTAGAATATTAAATATATTGTTATATTTATCCAGCTTATTGTCTCTACAGAGATGTCCTACTAAGGCAACCATACCATACAAACGTTTATCAAACATCTTACATTCTATTATATCTGCATTCATAAATTTATTAATGTCATTTAAACTAAACGCCACCATGTATGTTATACATGTGCCTCATCGTCTAAACTACCTATCTAAAAGGAATAGGTAGAAGACAGCCCGAAGATCTTTCAAATGCCAATACAAAAGACGGAAATGGACCTCTTCTGGCTCACTACCGAAAAACAAAAAAAACACGCCACAGTAGTACACTGGTTTCGTTGCTTTATGTTTGTCAAATTTGTTTTTCGTAAATAGTTTTGTTGTAAATAAGGCAGTTAGTTTCCCGTTTGAACTGTTTCACACTTTATCATTGTTGAAGGCCGTAATGAAGCCTCTAATTGCTTACTACCACTTCATTTTAACTCTGGTGGGTGATTCTCTCATTGAAAATCAAACCAAATCTTGTTTATATTTTGGAAACGATCGATCTGCGTGTAATATTTGTAGTAGACTTATTCTTTGTATCGTTGTTATTGACAAAATAGGGACAATAGATATCTACACAACTTGACAAATGGGAATTTAAGCCTTGCAGCTAATTGGACGGTAATAAGTGATATTCATGTGCATGTGTAGTGAATTAAACTTTCTCCACAGACTTGAAAATAAAACGCACGCAATAATCCAGAATAGTGTTCAATGTTCTGTCCTGTCCTACGCAAAAATCTTTCAAGATACACAGGTTTAATGTTTGTCTGAACTTGGGAGTTTACAGTAAAAATCAGAGAGGGTGGAGGAGGGAAAGGGGTGACATGTATTTTTTTTTTTATTGTTTTCTATTTGTCTGCCATGTTTGTAACGTTATATTCATTTAACCATGCTCTTAAATATGGGTAGTAATGGTAACCTATGGTTAGTAAATGAACAAAACCCGTTGGTGAACCCTAGGTACAAAAGGCCATCCATGGCTAGATTTATTTTTCAATATAACTAACCATAGGTACCCTGAGTTACATATAGGTAACCATAGGACGCATTAGGCGTATATCCAAACACACCCAATATAATAGTATAGATTATTCCATGTCACGTGATAACGTGTTACCCAATAAATTGTTGATAATATATGTAAGGTATAATAATAGTATTTATCTAAATATAACAGTCCAGGCGATTATTTATTCAAGTAATATTACGCGTATCGGTAATATTACTAAAACAAGTAATTTTACTTTTATTACGAATATCTGTAATATATTTGAGTAAAGTTTTATCTCCCTTTAGTCAAAGATTGTTTGGACAAATTCAAGACAAAAAGGAAACAAACAAAACACATAAATAAACCACGCAAATAAAATTAACACAAGTTCTGTTTCATATATACTCGATGTCTGTCTCCGTATTGCGTTTGCTCTGTTTAAATTCTGTATAAGGATATCCCGGGTTTACTGACATATTGCTCCCATTTATTTACTGAACGATATCATCCGTAGACAGCGAGTTCATGATTATGTTGCACGTTATAACAGTCAACGAAATATATCTTCCTGTTCGACGCTGACATTCTTTTGCAATAACTGAACTTGCTGACACGTGCATGTGCGCTACCATCTTTAACTAAAGTCAAGTCAAAGGTTGCATGCATATGCATTTTAAGTAGGACGAATTATTGTTTTGCAATTCAATAAGGTATCAGCGATGTTTTGAATCTTATTTTGAGGAAATTGAAGCAAACTTACCTCTTACAACGAGTAAATATTTGATATTTCGTGCATATGGTCCAAGAAAAGCATACTTTAATTAATTTAACTTATATTGTAAAAATTGTAGCTAATGCCACTTTTAAAAACACTTTTTCAGTGATGAATAAGCATTTTAAAAATTTATTATTGAAATTTCAGCAATACATCTTGGTGTCATATAAAATGTTCATACGGTATCCCACGTTTTCGAAATCTATTTGCCTGTTATACTTGATTCACATATTGTTGTATTATAATTGGATCGACATAATACAAAGTAGGCGACAGCTATCACCTCAGATGTCAATCAACACCATTAAAATTATATATATATATATATATCTATAGGAAAGAAATGGCAATTTCAGACGACTTTAATACTGTCAGTGCTAGAAATATTTAAATTCCCATTGTTTATGATGCTCATGACATGTAAGAAATTACAACTAGGAATTGCTTGCATTTATTTGGTAGTTTTGTCTACGTTTGAAATCTCCGCAAAGAGTGCAAATATTGGATACAAACCAAACAGAAGAGGAATATCTCAAGAAAGTCGATTCATTTCCACAGAAAAAGGTATGACATTTTCATATTTACTGTTTTACAGGACAACAGGTTGAACTAAAACGAAATTTATTAATGCTTTGGTTTCTGTAAGAGAAATGTTTACTTCAAGGCATAAATGCACTAATGTTTAAGTGGAATAACCGTATTAGACCAGTATAAATAAATATATAAAAACCATCGAAAATCTGCTTGAATCTGGTTTTGAATCACATGTATTTAGATGAACAACAACAGGAGAGTAATATTTTATCTCATAACCACTCATACAAGTCAAACAGGGGCTCAGAATTTTTCTCTTTTTAATTGAAGATTGCTGAAATAGGTGTGTCAATTTTGAATGTAGGCAAAATAGTCACAGGAAAAAAAGTCACAGGATATTAAGTCACAATAATAAAAAAAGTTTCAGAATATTTCAAAGATCTTTTAATTTTAGAATACAGGGTTATGGTAGGTCAATGTTTGTGTTCTTTGCAATTTGATATATTTTCCAAGATTATAAACAAAATGTTGTCCATGAAAATGTCAAGTTTTTAAAACAATTCAGCAGACGGATTAACTGGCCTCTATTTACTATTTACATTTCATGTAGTGTAAATTGTCTACTGTCTGCTGTCTGCATGCTTTAAAACCTTAATAAAATATATAATTTTTTAATAATGTGTCATTTATTTACCATTGAAAATTGCATTTAACTTTAAAATAACATGATAAGAGAAAAGATATTTATAGAATAATAGCGGGCTCGCTTGATATTCTTGCTGATAAAGTCAGTATAAAAAAACGAAATGCCATTATTCTTCTTATCGGCAATTTGTCTTAACTGTAGATTTTTTTGGTTCAGAATATGAAGAAAAATGGTTTAGTTTCTAAAACAACATTTACGCGTACAAAACGTTGTGATAGTTGTTCGGTTGTATGAATGAAGTCGCGTGCATTTCATTGATAAAATGACGCGGATGAACTTCAGCACGTGTCGTTCCTGTACTGATACATGACGTCATTGCCTAATATTTTGGAGTATCAAGTCCTGTCCATGGTCTTAAAAATATAAGAAGTAAGATCAAAGGGGAAATGTACAAATTGCCGATAAAAAATACTAAATGGACATTATTTCTTAACAGGTTTGTGACTTTTTTCCTACATTTATCAAATGTGTGACTTTATTTCCTGTGACTTTTTTATTTTCCTACCAAATTTGTGACTTTTCCCGTTTACTGTCAATTTTATACATGAGATTTTCTCTTATCAATAATCTCTGAAAAAAAAAAAAATTCTTATATTTTTATTATTTAATTATTCCAGCAAACTCATTATTTTGAAACTTTGAATATTTAAACAGCCATCCTCCTTCAGTGTGAAGTTATGAGAGGTCGTTTTACAACATTAACCCTCTTGCTGTCGGAGGGACACATATGCCCATATGTTTAATGTATGCAGGCGTCTGTTTAGTACTGTATCTCTTCCAAATAAAATATCGAAAATTAAACAGTGTAATATTTTTCTTCAATGAGGGTGGGAATGCCCTTTATCGTCGAGCATCAAACGTCCGTTTTTCGCTAGACCTCAAGCTGCCGTATTTCTGGCACATGAGGGTAAATAAAAATGTTCGGACTTTCTGGTCCTCATGAGCGACGTTTTCAATGTCCAGTTTTCTTTGTTCAGTTTTATAATGTCTTTCATTATTTAATTAGAAAAAATCAAATATCATCTTTTTGTTAGTTGATTGATTGCCCGGTGCTTAACATACAGCGGCAAATATTACATTCATATCTAGAACGATAAAAGTATATGTTATGATTTCTACGTGCACAACAAGTGAAAGATCAACAGTTCAGAAGGAATTTGTAATGTTACATGGATTTTCATTTATTTACTTTACACTATGTCAGACTTTTCATATTTAACAAGGTAACAGTCTGCAATATTATATATTACTATACCTAGACACATCACAAGCATCCCGACTGCTACCAGAACATTCTTTGCTCTTCAAACCTGAAAAACATGTAAAATGACACACAAAAAAAAAAAAAAAAAAAAAAAATAGCTGAAATGTTTTCATGTACAAAAAAGCAAACCAGTCGGAAAGCAAGCCCTTAGAAACGACCGTTGTTGCTACTTTCTTAAGACAACAATGGGACTGATATTAAATCCCGCCATTCTGAAATTGCGTTATTTTCGCGGAAAAAATAATTTGGCGCGAATTTGGAATTTTTTCTTTTTTCTGTTTCTTACTTGCCATTAGGGTCAGAAATAGATTTCTTTCGATTTTTCAAGCATGGTTCTTATTATCAAAGAAAATAATACTTAAACATGTTATAAATTGTCCGTCTTTTAAAAATAACGTAATGCCTTTGATCGTCGTTTAAGAATTATGCGAAATTGTCTTATTTTTTTCTTATTTTTTTCCAGATAAACAAAGAATATACCAACTATATAAAAAATTAATAATAAGTATCTCAAAGTTAAAACAAAAATCAAGTCTAACGTTCTATCACCCCTTAGGAAACCCCGTTCGGTCTAAATTCCAAACGAAAGACATTTTTTGACATTGTAGTTTTTTTATCTTACACATCGATGTCAACTTGCATCTGTACACAATGTACACAATTAGTGTGTTTGTTTGAAAAAGAAATGGCGAGTTCAGCTGTGAATATTTGACTGGATTAATTATTCTCTTTAAGTCAGTGAATTGTTTGACTTAACTAAAACAAGGTAAGGAAATCATATACTGTCTTTACACAACCTTAACCAAAACTCATTTATTGTTTATAATATTATAAAAAAAAATTGTGATGAAGTAATCCTGCAAAACAGCCAAAGGGAAATGAAAAAGTCTTGTCCTAAATATGAACTTAAAACAATCTCTTTCAGACTAGCATTTTAATCACTCTTATTCAAAGCAAATTAATACTGACATGAAGTGACTTGTGATCTAAAACATAATATTGTTGACTCAGCACTCAGAATCTGCTCTGAAATACTTTTATATAAATATAAAAATGCATAATTGTTAAAAAAAAATTAAATAGAAGAAGAAAAATATTAGACCCAGTCTTTTTTGTTCTTATCTATTTTCAAGTTCATGATTAGAACCATTTATTTATTGGTTTAGTGCTTTTTTTTTATAATTTGAGTCCATTCATTAAAATCTGCATGGAATCAGTGAGACAAAATTTATTGTTATATTTAGTTTGTTCATACAAGAATTGCAAACTAATTTCCTTTTATTTCAAATAACGAAGAATTTACATTCAGAATACTTTCATTATGGTCTCGTTTAAGTTTAAATGAAAAAGGTAGGATCAGGTATCAGTAATGAAAAAGGAGTTCCTGTATTTGATCATTTTAATCCTGTCTTGATCCATTATTCATGAATATTTTGGCTACCCCTTGTATGATTAAAGTAGAAATTTATTTTTGTGTTGAAATAATTTGGTTACAGCAGTATAAATACTTACCAAAATATAAATATTAAATTAACTCTTGGAATAATAATATTATGGCACATACTGACATAGGGCCTATTTGAGTATTTCACTGAGACTGAGTTCTGAAAAGTGATAAAATGTGTTTCGCTATTTTTTTTGCACATGTCTTTAGTATCAAAAATTTTTTCAATAAAATTATTTTAATAATATCCTCATGTAAATAACAGCATATGTTGCTTAATATAATAATAGTTTGATCATGAGAGTGTCAAACAAAGGGAAGTAACTCGTAAATTACTACCGGCCCCGCTTCGTCAGAAATATCGACACATATATATTAGGCAACCCAATAGTCTGCGGAACCTGCTGGTGCGGGCTGAAGTGTCTGATAATAGAAGTACTTCTGGAGAATGTCGCTCGTGTGATGAAAAACGCTGCAAATGCTGCCTACAGATGCATCACTCATCAACTTTTCACAGTAAGGCAACCGAAAATAGCTATAGGATATTTTGCAATGTTACCTGCAAAAGTATGAATGATATTTACATTCTAGAATGTTCGGTTTGTGGCCTCAAAAAAGTTGGTGAGTCAAAGCAGCCTTTCCACAAAAACCTCAATGGCCATAGGAGTGATATCTCTAAGAAGCCACTTCTCCCAGTTTCTCAGCATTTCAGACAATGGGGTCACAAACTTGATGACTTTAACCGCATGAAAATCCTAGTGATTGAACAGAACATTCACTGGAGTGATGCCCAGCGACAGGCTCGGGAAAGCTTTTGGATGACTTATATATATATGATATATATAATATAGTGATGTACAGGAGGCGAAAGTTTTAGATATATATATATATCGGAGTTAAAATCTATCATAAAACAATGGTACAAATGTATTTTTGATAAACAGCTTTTACTAAAATTAAAAAAAATAAAATTTACCAGTGGCAAATTTCGATTTTAAATACAAACTACACTAGAACGCACTCATCAATGTTGGTTTTTTTCTTCTTCACAGGAGCTATCATAGAGAACGTATAACCTTTCAGACCAAAGAAAAAAGACTTCAATTCATTCAAAATGAAAAAAAAAATACTTACGGAAAATATAACTTAAAGAGCTCGAGGTAAACATTCAGATAAAATAACGAAGGTAGTGAGATGGTCATTCCATCATTGCGATTTTGTTTCGAAATTTGTAGGTTTCCACTGCGCGTTATGTATCGTCTGTGCAGATAAACTTTTTAAAATTTTTATCAGATTCAGTAAATCTACACATATTGGGTCAATTCGCGTGCTATGACAATATCTTCATTGACATTTTTTTCAAGGAAAATTTCAGTTTCTCTATTAATACATTAATAAAGAATTGATAGATGAACATTTCTAGGTTCAAAGTATAATACTTGAAATAAAGAATGTCAATATATTTACATACTCAGATCGACGTCCAGTCTCTAATCCACGTCCGTTCCAAAAATCGACGTCAAACTCTTAGGTCAAAATAAAATTAAATTTAAAATCGACGGCCAATTCTATGCCACTCTAGTCGACGTCTTTTTTGTTTTTCTCAAATCGACGTCCAATATTTGGCTTATCTAATCGACGTCCTTTTAACAGACTTGCCGCAATGACGTCACTACTTTATTTAATGGAAACAACTGTCATACCGGGTATACGCCTGATTTGATACAGGCATTTTCCGAATGCAAATGGTCGGTCAGTGAACCTAAAACTAAAACAAAACAAATTAAAATAAAGATTTTAAATCATGTAGAGTAAAAATAATAATATATCAAATCAAATCAAATCAAACTTTTATTGCCATATAAACCAACTTATACGATTTGTGACAAAAGAACATTAACATAATGACAAGAAAAAGCATGTATAATCATATTAAACAAACTAATGAAAATAGTTCAAAATTCAATTATGAGTCCCTATCCTTAGTGCCAATGACTTTTTTTATAAAGGAACCTATGCTTTCTACCTGTTTTTGTGTTGATGGGCAAAGAATATTTATCATTTTTCATTTTCATTGAGGCTATTAAAATTTTCTATACTTTTAGCCTTTGTTATTTTTCAATAAAACTTGTCTAATGGAAGCGTATTTCCTGCAATACAAAAGAAAATGTTTTCATCCTCAATTGTATTGCAGGATTGACACAACCAGTTTTCCTAGGAATTTTAGGTGTCTCCTTTTTCTATTAATAAATTATGATCACTTAATCTTAATTTAGTGATATTACGTCTATTTTCAAATATATTAGAATTCAGATATGTTTCTATTTTGTTACTTTGTTTTAATGTTTTATATAATAGAAGTTTACTGCTATTATCTATTTTCTCAAATTTATGTTTATATAATTTTCATAATGATTAAGGAGTTTAACTTTTAATTCAGTTTTAAGTGTTTTATATGGTTTAGATTCTTACACTCCTCAATATGTTGAAAATCTACATTTGCTTCCTTTGCAATGTTTTTATATACGTAAACAAGTGTGGACACAGATCAGTTTAGGTAGTATGTTTGAATGTTTGACACTCACAGCGTTTTCTGACAAAGAGACTTCTCTGGTATTTTTTCCGCAGGGTTCTACATTATAAGTTATATGGTTCAGAACTGACCCCTACGGATCCATAGAGGTTAGTAAAATCCATAGGGGTGAGGCCGAAGGCCGAATCCCCTATGGATTTTATTCACCTCTATGGTCTGTAGGGGGTCAGTAGTGAACCGTATAACGAATATATCGCACGCGATACTTTTTCTGCAGCGTTTTGTAGAAAAATAAACAATGAAATACAAAAACATCAATAGATAACGTCACCATTAACAGTAGCCGTGACGTCATGAACCCACTATGAAATTACTAACCCCCTACGGATCCATAGGGGGTCACCACGTGACGGCGTTAACCAATCACAGCGTAATAATTTACCCGCGGTGCGATAATAAACTGTGTTGCACAATGACAGCCAACCTGAGCCAAATACTAAACATTAGCAGTGTTTTTAATTTAATATCTAGTTTTAATGTTCAAGACTGTCATGGAGGAGAAACTAATTGCATTGATTTCCAAAAAATCATGATAAAATATATTCAACATCTTTGATTTTGGATACATTTGTAGCTAGAAGAGGAACACATTAGGTTTCTTTCTGCATGACGCGATTTTTTGTATGGGGATGGTATCTGAGAACGCATATACATGCATGTACTATTTGCATGGTTCTATTTATGTTACTTCGTTGTTGATCTTCCCAGTATCATTATAGTAAAATATATTTCATTTAAATATCGAAATTGTTTCTCAGATTAGAAAATATTTAATGGTTTTAAGTAATGACAATGCCTTACATGATGCTTGGGTCTAGATGAGCTAGAAAGTAAACTTCTGTGTTATTTTTTATTAGTTCTTTGAAAATGTCTTCTCCAAAGCCTGGTCAAAATAAAAAAAGTTTTGACCAGTATGCAAATGATATCAACAAAAGACCCTTTATGACATGCTTCAAACACTCATAATTGCTTCAAAAGTCAACTGATGGAGATTTCTAGTGGATATGAACATCTACTTAAAATGTTCTAATTATCTTAAAAGTTCTAGTATTCAAAATGAAAAAGGTACTGCCAAAATATTCTTGTTTCAAGATTATTTTGTTATACGGATACAAATGTAAGTGATACCCGTACAGTGAGCTAGTTTTGTTGTGGTATAGTGTTTCCTGCAGCTTTTCAAAAGGGCAGGGTAATTGTTTTCTCAAAGGGCACACTTAGCGCGATTGAATACACTTTAAGGGCACCCTTCGCACAGAGGACTGCACTTTAGGGCACTTTTACATTGATATAAAGGTACTGTAATGGATAGGGATTTAATTGAATATACCATTGTTTCAAATTTATTGGTAAGAAATAAAGACGTGTATTAGGGTGTTAATTTAATTCCTTTTTTGTAATAAAATTATCACTTCTAGACACAGCTAATAGAATCTTGATCATGTTCATTGTGCAACTGCCTCATTTCAATCAATAACTCCAGTTATAAGTGATCCAGATTGTTGAAGGATGTGTGAAAGTGGACTTTGCATTACCAAGAGCATATGCAATGGACAATGCTTTGCTTTTTAGATGCACAAAAGAAGTGCCAAATACCTTTTGGATCTCGCATGTTTATACCAATCAAACACTACAAAAGTCTTAAAGTCTGAAAAGACCAGTTTTGTCTTGATTTGCATGAACTTTACTCGACATTCTCCAAAAGTATGACTCGTGTCTTAATTTTTCTTGACAAATTCTCATGCATATTAAATTTGTATGAAATTTACTCGACATTCTGAATATGGTCTTAAAATTTCTTGACAAATTCTTGACATTTGAATACTGTCTTGATATTTCTCGACATATTCTCGACATTTTTATTTTTTCTCAGTATGGCTTGACACATTCTGAACATTTTGAATTGTGTCTTAAATTTACTTGACAGTTCTGAGTTTTACAAATCATGACCAATATTCATGATATAACTTTAATCTTTATTTCTCTTTATATGATATACTGTTGTTCCAAGTTACACTTCTTACAACAAAAATAAAAGATTGGCATGTAAAATAATTGAAAATTTGGGTATATAGATATTTTTACAAATGCAAATATGGCTATGAAATCTAAAGTATAAAATAATTCAAATGAGGGTGTGTTGATATAAAACAATTTGAATGTGGGTTTTAAATAATTACAAATTTTGATTCCTAAATCTTATAAATCAAATGATTAAAACCAATCATACTGTAGACATATTTCATATTCAATGTTGATATGGTAAATAATTATTATACCAAAATGTGGTTTATATAAATAGCAAATTATGATGATATACAAATCATTCATTTAACAGAAGTAAAATTTGTGTAATGTCATCTGTTGGAATATATATATTAGGTATTACACATGCACAGGATGTTCCCCATAAAATTAAGGTATTCCACACCAAGAGTACACGCAACTGTCAAATAGAAATTACTGCTTTACCTGTAATCAGCCATACAACTTATCAGTTGACCGAACATGCCACTACAATTCAAGTTTGTTGATAGATGGAAATGAAAATCATCATTTTGATGAAAAAAAATTGAATTAAAATGGATTTTTCATCAAAATTATGAAGTTAATTATTTTAACATAAAAACAAATTGAAAAATTCCCAAATATTAAAAGAAAATTATTATCTACTCCAGGAATAATTAAAAAAAGGTATTTATAATGGGTTCCATCAATGATTTCTATAGAAATCATTGGTCTTATGAAATGGATCTCAAACAGACATGCAAAATATAGTTCTAAACATTCGTTTTCTTTTCAGGAAGGAGTTATCACAAATATTTATTTTTGATAAAAATTATAAAATTCAACACTAAAATTTGAATAAAAAATGTTTTGGGTTGTTCTAAAAATGAATAAAGTTTTGAATCAAGATGGGAACAAATTCTTTGACCTAAAAGAAAGCCCCCTCTTTTTATCCACATAAACCAAAAGATGAATTCTGGGGTCCAAAAGAGACACATGGTCACATTTTAAAACTGCCTATAAGACACCTATTTTAGTAAAGCAAATTTGACTGGCAGTTTTGCGAACGGCAAAAATCTAAATGCTGTTTGTTAGTAACTTTGACTTATATTCCAAGTGAAAACAATTAATTAAATGTTTAATTAAAATAAATCAAAATTAAACTACATGGGGAATTATTCAGGGTATTCCGACTTAGTTGCACCAAAAGGTATCTTACTATACCAAATTGATCCTTGATTCTTCAAAGTTTAGTTTAGCCATAATAAAAGGAGTAAATAACAGCAATAGAATGTCATAAACAGTGCAGAATAAGTCTGTTCACATTTCAGGCCAAATTTATACTGTTGAGATAGAGTCAAGACATATTTAAGACTGTCAAGAATGTGTCGAGACATATTCAGACATTATTTAGAATGTCAAGAATATGTCGAGACATATTCAGACATTATTAAGAATGTCAAGAATATGTCAAGACAGATCGAGACAAATTTAAGACAGTCAAGAATTGGTCGAGACTAATCCAGACTCTTATCAGATGATACAGGAAGTGTCGAGAAATTTTAAGACAATGTTCATACTGTCAAGACACTTGTCAAGAAAAATCAAGAACCTTCTTAGACAAATTTATACTATGTCAAGAATTTTTAAAAATTATTTAGACAAATTAAGAATGTCGAGTAAAAATTCATGCAAATTCAGACAAAAACTGGTCTTTTCAGACTTTTTGACTTTTGTAGTGAAAGCTACTGAGGCTCATAACTGTACAAATAAATAGTTTTAGGATATTCAAAGATTTGTATAGCAAGACTTGCTATACAATTATTCTTGTGCTGTTCATCTCCGTTTCCACCTGTGTTTTTTATTTTATTTATTGAAACGTTGTTGATTTTTTTGTACAATTCAAATCTATATATAGCAGCTATATTCCTTTATTTTTATTAAGATAACAACAGTATGAAAGCCGTGGTAAATTCACACCCAATCCGATGTCTCTACCGACCTTACAGTATAAACAGGAAATATAAACAAACATCATGTTTACGTAAATTTTATCGATGGTAATGTTATAGTAAAATTATAACTCAAACGATCGCCTGGTTCCCTTTTCAAATTGTCTACATGTAGAGGTACAAATCGATGTTGTCCCTATTAGATCTAAATTCTTCAATTGTATTTGTACTCTGTCGCTTCAAAACTGTTCAATTACATTCAATAAAATGTCGGCCATCAAAATTAAATTTTGATTTTCATTCCAAGGGAAATAACTCGAAATTGTCTTGCTAAAATATGAATTACAGAACAGATATTAAATTACGGCAGGGCGTTCTAAAATACAAAGGAAAAGGGGCATGGCGCCATACTATGCCAAAACATCCTGCAGCAAACAATAGTGGTATGAAACTGAACAATGCTGTAATTAACATTTACTGCATTATTTCACACAAATTTAAATTAACGAATAAATGATAAATGTTGAACAATAAAATATAATTTTAGAAATCAGTTTGGCCAGATAGGCCTTATGAATTTTGTCCTTTTTTTCTGGCGCCCTTATTTTACATACTGAATGACCATTTACACTCAGGACTGGGTCGTCAGTAGGAAGTACAAATGTTGAAAAAAAAAATATATAACAAAACCACCTAGCATCATATTGCTAGTAGCACGAGTAGAATTGTTTGGTAAATTTGTGCTTTTTTTTTTAATTTGGCTTCTTGATAAAATTTTTTTTGGTTCAAATGTAAATAAAATGTGTTTATCTCCCCATTACTACTTACATAGATTGGATTCTACTACAATTCCTTGTGAAGATGAGAGTTATCTGTCAAATCTTTATTTCACCAAGAATGAATTGCATAACAATGAACTGAGCTCAAAGCAAAGCAATTTAATAATACACTTAGACAAAGAGCTCAATCCAGTGATATACTTTGTATAACAGGTCCTTCATGAACATCCATCCTCCATAACCACATCTCACAAACATGCCATACTACATAGGTGGACCAAAATTCCTGAAAAAGACATGAATTTTTGGTAAACGGACAGAAAGTCACAGGACATAAAGTTACAAATTTGATAGGACAAAAAGTCACAGGACAAAAAGTTACAAATAATTTGTTGACAATTTTTCGAATATATAAGAGAAAGATCTTGAAATATTTTCTTTTTATTACATATATACATTTTCTAGTTTAGGAAATTGTTCATAAGCCTTGATAAATGAAAATTTATTAAATTTTAATCAAGGAAAAGATATATTTATTGGCACAATGAAGCCATTTAAGTACCTAGCCACTTTGACATCTTGTTTTCATAACAATCATTTGATCAATATTGATATTTATTGAATAAATTTTAATAACAAAAAAGTTCAATAAAAAAACAAAAAAAAAATATTTAAAAATTTTTTTAAATGAGTGTTTTCCTGTTCAAAGAAAAAAAATCTCAAAACTGAATTGTGACTTTTTGTCCTGTGACTTTTTGTCCGTGACTTTTTGTCTGTGACTTTTTGTCCTGTGACTTTCTGTCGACATTCGAATTTTTTATCATATTTTCAGTATATGCACTGGTTAAAACTTTCATAAAGTTGTGGTAAAATCATTCGGTACCTAGAAAGTAACAATCGCTGAGTGCCTTTCTGTTTAAAATAAGAACATACCTTCATTGTAAACTGGCGAACAAACATTCAGAACTATTAAAAGGCTATAAGACTTATCATTTCAGGGCCTTTTATAGCTGACTATGCAGTGTCAGCTTTGCTCATTGTTAAAGGCCGTACGGTGACCTATATTCGTTAATTTCTGTGTCTTTTAAAATTTGGTATCTTCTTTTTTATAATTATCAGTGTCTATTTACCATCACAACTGAACCAATAATAAATGTATACATATATAAGACTCATATTGACGTCCGGTCTCTAATCGACTAATAATTCTTTTCAATAATTCGCTGTATTTTCTAATTTTGTCTATTGTTTGAGATTGTATATTGACCTCTAGATGTCTTTCAATTACATGCGTTGGGCTGATTGTTGTACAAAATGTACATGTAATATCAACGTGGAATTTATTTACGTTAATAACAGCTATTCGAGAAAGTTCAAATAAAGTGGATGTAAGCAATTATAGACACCCAACCATACAGCGTCCTAAAATGAGAAGACCCCATAGTGGCATACAGCATAATCGGCTGTAAAAGAACATTTATAGCCGAGTTATCTCATTGGCAATCAGACCACATCTCCTTTTTTTTTTATATATAACCTGTTTATAATGCGATACAGTGTTCTCATTCTTTCTGTAGACACATTCAGATCGATCACGTCATTCCTTCGCTTGCCATCGTCGAGTCAACACGTACGCGTCGATTTCAAAGCAATTACAGGAGAAGATTACGGTCTGTTGTTTTTGTTCAATTGTTAAGTTAGCATTTAAAATAATTTTTATTTTCACTTAGGATCATTTTCATTTCTTCTTATTATTTTTGTAAGTTTATAAATTTTATTTTTAATCTTTAGGTTCTAAACTTTATTTTGCTAAATAAGTTTATTTAAATAAGCTAAACAAAGTTTAATCTATTTTGCCTTAATAAAATTAAACCAAAATCTTAAATAAATTAAATTTAAAGTTCAGATAAATAGAAATATTAGCAATATGACCAACAATAAAAGGAAAGTTGACTCAAGAAGTCCACAACAAGTGGAATCACCTGATTCCAAAATTTACAAACAAAGTGAAGGCAATTCGCCACAAATACAATATGCAAAAAGGCAAGGGTTAAGCCCAACTAAAACTAAAAGCCCTGTGTCACTCAATGATAAGGGCAAAAAAATGTTTCCCCCTAGTGAAACACTAATTATTACATCAAGGGCTAAAAAGTTCCTGCTACTGACCCTTAACTCACTTCATTATCTCATAATAACTATGATAGGAAGTGTCAATGACCAAGCCATAGAGATAAAACCTCTTAAAAACAGTGTGCTGGTTTACGCTCCATCTGAAACCATAAGGAGAAAAATACTTGGCTTGACTAAACTGGGTAAATTTCATATAAAGTGTCTAAATTTGATACGGACCACAAAAGAAAATAACTATTGAAGCAGCTGCTACAAAAGAAATAAACGAAAACAAGGTTACTAAAAATAGAGTCTATAAAGTTATACCTAAACCTGTTGATACTGAAATCCTAAATATTAAAAAGCAGGAAACTATGCTAAGGCAAACAGGGGTAGATATCAAAATTGTAAAACAATTAGGTAAAGCTGGTTATCTTTTAGTAACTCTATCTGATAAAGACTCAAAACTTAAATCTATTCCCTTAACCAGTCAGGGACAATACTTAGAGTATGATTTACTGCCATATAAGCCTAACCCTAAATTTTGTACTAAATGCGCAAGTCTAGTGCACTATGCCAAACAATGCAGAAAATCTATTAATACATGTATTAAATGTGCTGGTAAACATGCCACCAAAAACTGTAATGGAAAAAATTTAAAATGTAACAACTGTGGTGGTAAACATCAGGCAATAGATAAATCATGCCCCAAATATATATTCCAAAAACAGGTGTTGGAAAATATGTATAGTTATAAAATGTCATTTGATCAAGCTAAACAAAAGGCACAACAAAAAGGTGAAACCATACCTAAAATAATTAATTCCCCAGTGTCAGAAGATGAAACCATACCTAAAATAATTAGTACATCAAATGTCACACCTGGTAAATCATACGCTGACAGTGTTAAATCAAAAGTAATTAATAATGACACGGATATAATTAGCGACAATGAAGCCAATATGTCACCTGTAGACAATCCGGAAATAAACATAGATCAAAATTTAAATATTGAAACAGAGAATACACAAATAGAAGATCAAACACCCAGTATTCCTAATAAAGATAGAAAAAACATTTCAGATATACGCAAAACTATAATTAAACCACCAAGTAAAGACGTAACTAATCTCAAAAACTGGGAAACCCTAATCACAGAGATACGGAATATTGCGGACTATCAAGGTGATATCTCTGTTCCCATCATGCGCCTCTTTCAAAACTTTATCAGAGAGCAATTTAGCAAAGAAATAACGATCGACGTCATTTAAAGATATAATAAGCAACAATTAATTTAAACAATTAATTAACCGTAATGGGGTTACACATTTTACAGTGGAATGCGCGATCACTTTATGCGAACGCTAATTCCCTCAAACATTACTTAGACACACATAATAACCCAGAAATTATTTGTGTACAAGAAACTCATTTTAAAGATAATAGGTACGTAAAACTACAAGGC
Organism: Mytilus coruscus; assembly: GCA_017311375.1. NCBI lineage: Eukaryota > Metazoa > Mollusca > Bivalvia > Mytilida > Mytilidae > Mytilus > Mytilus coruscus. The sequence goes on along the minus strand of JAASAO010001584.1, from coordinate 5,210 downwards.
TACCATCCACCAATCATTCGAAATAGAAAGATACCGATTCAACCTAAAGGTAAAAATAAAAAGAAACCTCAAATAGGAGGAGGAGTAGCAATTTATGTTTCGATTCAAGTTAATTTCTCACAACTTAATTTTAATACTGATAACATAGAAGTAGTAGGCGTATCTGTAAACTGTCAAAATAATAAGATAAATATAGTTAATGTGTATAGACCCCCTAATCAAGATATTAAATTTAATGACTATCAAGAAGTTCTGCATAGCTTATCAGATAATATAGTGCTACTTGGAGATTTTAATAGTAGATCCTCGATGTGGGGGTCTAGCACAACAGATAGCAACGGTAACATAATTGAAAAGGTCATAGACCAAAACAACATGATAATTTTAAACGACGGTACAGGTACATTTCAAACTGTAACAGGCAACCGAACACAAATAGACCTAACATTAGTCTCCGCCTCGCTAGCCAATGACAGTCAATGGTCAGTTTTAGATGATCAACTAGGTTCTGATCACTTCCCAGTACTCACCGTATTAAATGCAAAACCGGTAAAAAATAAAGTCTGCACTCCACAGAGATGGATTTACGATAAAGCCGACTGGCACAGGTTCACTACTCTTTGTAACGAAATAAATATAGATAATATAAAACATGACGATATTGAAATCTTTAATCAAAATTTTTGTGAAGTTGTGACTAAAATCGCAGATGAAACAATCCCAAAAACTAGTGGTACAGTACATACAAGAAAAAACTGTCCCTGGTGGAACGATGATTGTACAAATGCAAAAAAAAATAAGCGTCATAAACATAGAGTATATGATAAATCAAAATCAGAAGAAAATCATGAATTATATAAAACTGCAGTCAAGGAGTTTAAACGTATCACTGATAAGGCAAAAACTGACTACTGGCAAAATTTCTGTGACAAACTAAATTATAAAACCAACGTAAAAACAGTTTGGAACACAGTTAAAGGTATTAAAGGGGCAAAATCATCCACCCTACCTACACTTATTAATGACACCAAACAAGCGGTATCTAATGTAGATAAAGCAAACATGCTCGCCGGAACTTTTGCCGAAGCATCCAGTGACAATAATTTAGATCCTAAATTCAGAACTCATAAAATAAAAACCGAAATTGAAAATCCGATTAATAGGGACGATGATGAGCAACATAATAGGTCAAAGTTTAATATACCATTCAACAAAAACGAACTTTATAAGGTGCTTAAGACCAAAAAGACAACTGCGCCCGGTGATGACCGTATAACATATGAAATGTTCAAACATATGCCTGAAAGTATGATCAATATTATGTTGCAATTAATAAATAAAGTGTGGGTAACTGGTCAACTACCACACAGCTGGAAACATGCAAATGTAATCCCTATACTAAAACCTAATAAAAATAAATCGGACCCTAAATCCTACAGACCGATTTCTCTTACATCAAATTTTTGTAAACTAATGGAAAGCATGGTTAATGTTAGACTTAAACATCTTCTAACGGAGAAAAATATAATAAATGAAACACAAAGTGGGTTTCGCGAAGGTCGCTCCACATTAGACCACTTACTGCGACTTGAAACAGACATTAAAAAAGCTAAAGTACGTAAACAATTTCTACTAGCCATATTTCTCGATATTGAAAAAGCATTTGACTTAGTATGGCGTTTTGGTCTACTAAAAAAGTGCAAAGATTACGGTATAAATGGAAGGTTATTTAACTTCATAAAAGACTTTCTGCAAGGTAGAAAAATTCAAGTAAAAGTAAATCAAGAATCCTCAGACGAATATGATCTTAACAATGGTATCCCGCAAGGTAGTGTCATCAGCCCCACATTATTTAATATCATGATTAATGATCTAGTAGGTCTGGCAAAAAAACCCGCAGTAATGTCACAATTTGCTGACGACAGTGCTATGTGGTACCGATGTGGAAATATTAAATATTTAACCAAAAAAATGCAAGAAACCCTTAATAACATAAGTGCATGGTCTAAAAAATGGGGTTTTAAAATATCTAAAACCAAAACAATAGGAGTTATATTTGGAGATCGTCATGTTTATTCAGTTAACCTAATGCTAGATAACCAACCAATCAAATTCCAGAAACATGTCAAATTTCTTGGTCTCATATTTGATAGAAAGCTAACATGGAATAAACACGTAAACTATTTACAAGAAAGATCTAAAGCAATATTAAACGTTCTCAGGTATGTTCAAGCAAACAATTATGGCATGGGTACTGATTCTCTTCTCATGCTATATAAATCACTACTTAGATCGGTACTTGACTATGGATGTCAAGCGTTTAATTCAGCATCAATAACTGTAAAATCTAAATTAGATATAATACAAGCTAAAGGTCTTCGCATAGTGTTAGGGGCCCATAAATCGACCCCGTTAGAAACAATACTAGCCGAGTGTGGCGAAATGCCATTACAATTAAGAAGGAACCACCTTTCTCTTAAATATTATGCTCGTACTAAACAAAATCCATCAAATCCAGCCAATCAATTAGTAGATGACTGTATTGAATATCAAATTTATAATCATAAATGGAATGACCATAACATACCCTATGGATTCAGAGTCCAAAATCTACTTAAAGATAACGACCTAGACAAAATAAAGTTGGTAACTAAAAATATTCAAGATCCACCACCATGGATTATAGGTCAAGCAAAAACATCCAGTAACATAAAAACAGCATCAGTAAAAGAAAATCCGCATATCATTAAGACTTAAGCGTTAGAGTACATCGACAATGCTTATAAAAATCATTTAAAAATTTACACCGATGGCTCAAAAGACCCAGCTTCGGGTAAAACTGGATATGCCTTTCTAATACCATCAAGGTTGATTGAAAGCCATAAACGAACGTCGGACAATCTTTCCGTTTACACCACAGAAATGACGGCCATTTATCAATCATTAAAGTGGCTATTCTCCAATCAATAGCCAGGGCAAAAAGTTGTTATTCTAACTGATTCATATAGTGCAATCCAATCTATACAAAATAATGTATCAAGTAGACCCGATATCCTAGAACCAATTCAAATACTAGCTTGCCGACTAAAACAAAAAAATATAGAAGTAACCATAGAATGGATACCAGCGCATGTTGGTATCCTAGGTAATGAACAGGTTGACAAACTAGCTAAATTAGCGCTAAGTAATGATAAGATTGACCTTAACTTGAGTCTTAGTGCAAACGAATTCATTGCAATAACAACAGCATTATATAAGAAAAAGTGGCAAGCTAGATGGGATAACACATGCTCCCTATGGAGTCGTTCTATAAATAATACAGTAAATAAAAAACCCAATTTTATCAAGGTAATCGATATCATGCAAAAACAATAACTAGACTTAGGTTGGGCACTACTTTATTACCTGGTCAGCTAGGCCAGTACATTCGCAATGTATCTCCAATATGCAATACATGCGGCATTAAAGAGGATATAGAACACGTACTAGTTAACTGTATTAATCATTCACAAGCCAGACAAAATTTACAATCAAACTTGGATAAGGTTCAAATACAAAATATTAATACCAAAATATTACTAGATCCCCTAAAGATAAACAACAATATATCTGGTCGTGCTTGGTTCAATATTTAACAGAAATTGATTACCATCAATTTATATAAGTATTAAAAAAAGTAATATAAATAAAATAATTAAAATACACTGCAAGAGTTATCCGGGTCAGTGACTCAGAAATGGAGTCAGGCCGTAACCGGCAGTAATAATTCAATTTTTACTACAAAAACAGTACGTACTAAAGAAAAGATCGTTAAGAAGACCAACAACACTGCAAGAGTTATCCGGGTCAGTGACTCAGAAATGGAGTCAGGCCGTAACCGGCAGTACAGAAGGCTCTTCAAGACGGCTCAACAAAACATCGTTAAGAAGATCAACTACACTGCAAGAGTTATCCGGGTCAGTGACTCAGAAATGGAGTCAGGCCGTAACCGGCAGTACAGAAGGCTCTTCAAGACGGCTCAACAAAACATCGTTAAGAAGATCAACTACACTGCAAGAGTTATCCGGGTCAGTGACTCAGAAATGGAGTCAGGCCGTAACCGGCAGTACAGCAGGCTCTTCAAGACGACTCAACAAAACATCGTTAAGATCAACTATACTGCAAGAGTTATCCGGGTCAGTCACTCAGAAATGGAGTCAGGCCGTAACCGGCAGTAATAAATCAATTTTTTACACCAAAAACAGTACGTACCAAAGAAAAGATCGTTAAGAAGACCAACTACACAAGAGTTATCCGGGTCAGTGACTCAGAAATGGAGTCAGGCCGTAACCGGCAGTACAGAAGGCTCTTCAAGACGGCTCAACAAAACATCGTTAAGAAGATCAACTACACTGCAAGAGTTATCCGGGTCAGTGACTCAGAAATGGAGTCAGGCCGTAACCGGCAGTACAGCAAGCTCTTCAAGACGAATTAAAATCCAAATAAATTATAATCTAAAAAACAAAAAAATGTTCCTTTGAAAGAATTTAACGTATCTAAAATTAGTTAAAATATATGTAGTGATAAGTTAATTAAACTATTGAAATTATGCTAACTAAACAAGAACTCACGATAACCTTTGGCTTTTTTTATTTTTCCAAATTCGCGGCACCCAAATTATTTTTGTATCTACTTTTGGTCCTTATATAAATTTTTCATATCATTAAGCCGCAAGTCAAATCTAAGACTTAAAAAATGGTACTTCGCAAGATCTGGTTTGCGCTAACCCAGTTTTAATTAGCGCGGGGCGCTGTCTTCCTGCGGATAGCGTTCCAGTGTACTAGCACTATAAAGTCCTGCAACTACGGTAGGCTAGCACAAAGCAGTAAAAATTGTACATACACCCTTTGGTTTTTATTTATTTTATTTTATTTTATTTTACTTCTCTTTTCTTTTTTTTGTAGTACATACAAAACATCTCACTAATTATTTTGCAAAACTCACATACACAAATTTAGGCTTATTTCGGTTTATACAAAATATTTGGCATATAAATTCACATACACAATTTGGCATATCAAAATTATCCGCTCTTTACTTGGCTGCTGGTGTACCAGGACAACGTTGCTGCCGTTCACTGCTGTTTGCTTGGCCTAGCTTTCCTCCTGTTCCTACTTCTGGTGGCTCCGTGTTTATTAATTATTATTTTTACGTATATATTGTTTTTGTTT